>JAJOZX010004552.1:222500-267500 GCA_023014485.1 Bathynomus jamesi
AATACGTGCAACTGATTTAATTACGTAAAATCTATAATCCTAATTGAATTTTATTACTTTTGACACATACTCAAATTCACTCGTACCTCAAGTCACTTTTACATTGAAACTCATTCGCACCTTCATCACCATTAATACTACCTGTATTAGATTTTAATAATAATTGACCTTAAACTTAAAGGATTTTTTAACCCTATTCCCATTTTTAATTATTATACATTATTCGGAAACTTTCCAAATCCCTACAAATAAACACGCATGTATGCACACTATATATACTTGTTCAGATTTGCACATTTCTTCACAAACATTACGTACAAAAATACTACAAAAATTTACGGATACCGATTACACTTTCACCCAATTACAATCACCCACACTCTTGTAATCATTGGCATACTACTTATTAGAAAGGAAATTCACTATTCATATCCTGAATTTATTCAATCTTAATAATTGTTGTTAATATATAAAATCTTGCTCATGCATTTATTCAGTTATTTTAACCAACCACTTACACTCTGTACCTAATACACATAAATACATATTTGACCACAGGTCTATACATCGTCCATTACGTAATTCTATCTTTCTTCTCCTTGTATATTCTTAATGGTTAACAACATCTAAGTATCTAAAACGGTAACTAAATGAATTTTAATGTTTTTACTAAATTAATTTTACTTTTTTTAAAATAAATTATAATATTATACGAACTTGTTCGTAATTGCAATATGACCGTTCTCCCACCGCTGAAGACTCCATCCAACAATAAAATTTAATTCAATTTTTACCTACACTAGGCCATAAAATTAGTTTATTAAATGTACGATCATGGTAACTTTGAAAATTTCTAAACATTAAAATTAAAATTTCCCTTTTACTTACTATTCATTAGGTATGTATTTTTTTCCACAGTAAAATAAAATTTTGTTAAAAATTTAACAATATCATTGGTTGTCTAAAATTAGATTTGATTACTGTGCATTGTACTTAACCACCCCAACTCACGTGTTGTATATAAATTTGTAATTATAAAAATCATTAGTCATCATCTAGTTTGAATTAGTTGGGATGTTATATTATTGTATTGTATTAATTGTATTGTATTGTATTAGTTGTATTGTATTAATATCACTCTAGAGGGGAGAGCCCTATAAAAATGAACAATGAATAATTCCGTATGATTCTTATATTCATTTATATAATTCTTATATCCATTTATATACTTCGTATATTTATATAATTCGTATATTTATATAATCCTGTATATTCTTATATATGTATATTCATATAATCCTTAGGTTTACCTAATCCGTATATTTATATAATTTTTATATTCAAATATTCATTTTTACATAAGAACCAAATTCGTATAACGATGACGAAGTTTGAATATATTTTTTATTTGCTTTCTATTTTTGCAGTGTCACAACCATGTGACCTACCATTTCTATGTTTGAGCCGTATCCATGTTTGTGTCATTGGAGATTCGCTGTGGGAAGCGAATGTTCCTTAATTTCATTTCCTTAAAGTACAAACAAGACAATCGACGGTTTAGATCATTTAACATTTCCATCACAATATTACCAATATCTCCATTTTCCATTTGTTATAGAATTTATGATAATTAATTATTGTTGCCTTGCATCTAACCCTCATTCCTAAATTTTATTAGATTATACATGCACATTGCATGTAGCATGATTTCAACCCTTGTTTGTACTTCTTTATTCATTTACTTAATTCTTCCTCAAATGTACCCAATTCCTTAATATTTACTGTATACTCGTACAAGTATATATATTTAATTAATAGTTTCACTCACTCTTTGTACAATGGCTATAAACCTTTCATTACTGTATTGCTCTAATTCGTTCCTCTAAATTCTTCCACTAATGACTTGTACTGTACGTACGAATTAAATAACTATGGCGTATTAATTATGAATTGACGCATGGCATAATTTGAATAACTATGACGTCATAAAGTAGCTTAATTCCCTTCACATTTTCCATACCTTGAATACTGATCATATCTTTAGTATTCAATGTATGGTAAATTCTTTAACATAATATTATTATTCGACCATATTCATCCATACGTTCATATCTTATCTTGACCGTTATCTTTTATTAATTATATTGATTATTCATTCATCGACCTACCTATTGTCTACTTATGCCCTATCAACCTATCAGTCCATGTTTACTTGTGTCAGTCTCTACTACGCACACAACCTACTGTGCGATTACCGCTATGTGCATAATACTTATGCACTCGTACGTGTCCGCTGATAGTCATGATTACGTACATGATCATGATTTCGTACATGTAAATACGGCCACATGTATTCTTTTCATTTTTTCTTTAAATTATTTAACCTCTCGCAAGCTACTCGTTCATGCTAACGCAAGTGTTGGAATTCCGATAACGACGCCAAAAGCGGGCATCTGAATACGAAATCTCTTTTCTTGCTTGCTTCTAATTTATAAAACATTGTTATGTTATATATATATATATATATATATAATATATATATATATATATATATATATATACACCGTATGTGCCCATGTACTTTATGTTATCTCCTAACATCCTAATTGTCTATAAATATGAAACACTGTAAAACTATAGTTAACTGTGTTTAATTGTAATTAACTAGTAATTAAATATGATGTAATTAATATACTTTAATGAAACTGTAATTAATGATAATAAACAAATGTGAATTAATTGGTAATTATAATCATAGTTGTAATAAACCAAAATTACAATGTACTCAGTGATGTACTTGGGATTGTACTCAATGTACTACTCCGACATTATGTCGCCATTTAGGAATATATACTCGGCGATATTATTATTTTTTGTTATTTATTTTTTCGTTTTATTTTGGAATCTTTAAAAATTCTGATATGAGTTTAAATTATGCTTAACGTCCAAGAACTGTTTAGATCGCCAGTTAAAGGGGGGAACTTTACCTTCAACTGCACTCATCCAAAATTTAGACTTATTTAATTCTTGTACTGTAAATTCAATCACTCCTCTCTTAGCAGCCCTTCAGCGAGGAGGTCGAAGCCCTCCTCGAGGAGGCGGAGGGCCTCCGCACTTTTAAATCCCGGCCTGAGCCATGGTCGAAAGAGGTCGAACCTCTCCCCCTGTAAATTCAGAATTAGACTTAGAGGCTGAGCACTACCTGTACATTTTAGCAGTAAATTACAGTAAGAAAAAGTCTTTATCTTCTCCTTCGAGCCTTGCTCTCGTCAGAGAACTTAGTCATTAAAATAGAGAAAAATAATTTCCTGATACGTTACAAGAAGAATCGGTGAACCTTCAGAGAGCTCTACAGAATCCTCCGATCCACTATAAGAAGAACTCGGAGCGTAGTATAAAAGAAACTACTGCGAGTAACCAAATCCGTTGCTGCCACCTAACCAGAACCCCCGTCGACTTCGAACCAACCAAGGCCATAGACGGAGGGGTATATATGTTATACATGTTATAATTTATAATCGAAGTAAAGCCGCGCCCTGATGACTATTATGTTTATGTAATTTCATTCATTCAATAATTCCCAAGCTATGACTCGTTTCCTTCCGAACGGAATTCACACCCAGTGACACAGACGGTTTCTTTGATTTAACTTGGGGAAAAACAGTTAAGAAGCTCGGTTCTACAATGTTCTCAGGTGACGTCAACCGCTTGAGTGATGGCGTAGCCATATTCCGTTCCTTCGACTATATAAGAAGGGGATCAGCACCTTTACGGTAGATCCCTGGAGAGGGTCTCCGGGCTGAAAGGGTTTCGGTCCGTTAACGGGAATTACTTTTGGAAATTGGAAGATTGGGTTTCAATTTAAGTCTGACTGTTTAGAAAAATATCAGTAGCTTAGAATTGATTCATATAAGCTTGGGGACTCAGAACGGACAAGGGTATCTTACAGGGGTCTCTGGCTTATTTCATATCTTACAATGAAGAAAAAGTAACCATATTATAATTATGAAACTTTTACTATTATTATTAACTCTCTGTTCTGTATAAAAGAAACATTTGATTCATTCTAATCCATTATATTTATCTCGCCTATATTCAAATTAAAAATCATGTAAGCCGTTGTGTTTATTTTCTACTCTGGACTTTGATAACTGGGAAAAAGAAAATCACGGGCCCACACAGTACTCCGCGATTGTAGGAATACGAAGAGTAAACTATTTCTGCATCCAGGAGTGCTAAAGTAATACCCTCTCTCGAGTAACATCCTGACTTTGCCCGCACTCGGGGAGAGGCGTTATATATATATATATATATATATATATATATATATATATATATATATATATATATATATATATATATATATATATATATATTATCCATATATTGGAATTCTTCTGCACTATTATTTTTGAAGTTTATATATAAGTATTGTTTTTTGATGCGCGTACATATATTAAACATGTATATAGATTTCTTCTATACCATTATTATTTATGATTGTATATATATTCCTTGCTTAAAGTGTGTATTTTTTTATGTATACAGATTTCTTCTGTACTATTATTATTTAGATTGTATGGTATTTATTTACCGAGCTGAATAAATGTATGTTAAATAATTTATTCCATGTTCAATTATTCATTTTGAGACTAAATAAACAGAATGATATAGTTGTTTTATTATTCAAGGTATATATATATATATATATATATATATATATATATATATATATATATATATATATATAAGCGATATTATTTTTGATGCATATGTGCTTGAATATATATACACTACGCCATCATTTCTGCCGCTGGTAGCTGGTGGCGCTGCCAATTGGCTGGTAGATGGCTCTCTACATTCTTGCATTACTATATATATATGTATACACTACGAAGCCAATTACGCCTTCTAAGCCAACTGATAAGATGACTGATCTTCATTATACGTTGAGACGTGGCAGTAGGAGCATCTCTCTCCATTAATATGTATGTTATATATATATATATATATATATTATATATATATATATATTATATATATATATATGCACTGTGTGTATATATATATATATATATATATATATATACTAGGGGCACTCAATATATTTTGCCCCACCCTTTTTTCTTGGCTAAATAATAGGCCATGGGGCTGAAATGTCTGTTGGGCCGTAAGTTTGAACTTTCTGGGTTTCACATAACCGGATATTTTCCAGTTTGAACCTTCCCTCCTTGTATAAAACGCTTTTAAACGCCCTTGTATTAAACCGATGGTTAACGCAGTTTCAAAACTGGCGTCTGACAGTGATGTGCTTCATAAACAGAGAGCTGTTATCGAGTTCTTAACCGCAGAGAAGGAAACAGGTGGAAATATTCACAAACGTTTACAAAACGTTTACGGAGATGCTGTTATTGATCGAAGCACAGTTGGACGCTGGTTTAAACGTGAGATCATCGGAGAGAGGGCGAGAGCCTCGATGATGAGCCACGCAGCGGTCGCCCGGCATCGGCTGTGACATCTCACACTGCAACGTGCTAACAGCATCATTCGATCAAATTGGCGCGTCACATACAAGGAGCTATCACTGGACCTAGGAATTAGTGAACGAAGTGTGAATACGATAATTCAGCAACTGAGATACTCAAAAGTGTGTTCACGGTTTGTTCCTCGCCAACTGACTGAAGATCACAAAGCCCAAAGAAAAGAAATTGCTTTTGAGTCGTTGGTTCGATACGAGACAGAAGGGGATGACTTCCTTTCACGAATTGTGACTGGGGATGAGACTTGGGTACACCACTTTCAACCTGAAACAAAACGCCAATCCATGGAGTGGTATCGCGCAGACTCCCCACGCAAGGAAAAGTTCGAAATGGCTCCCTCTGCAGTAAAAATTATGGCCACCATTTTCTGGGACATGAAAGGATTGATTCTGGTGGCCATTATGAAGAAAGGAAAAACAATCAACTCAGAGGCATATATTGCTACCCTACAGAGACTCCAGAGACGTATAAAGCGAGTTCGACCGAAGAAAAAACTGGAAGACGTCCTTCTTTTGCACGATAACGCAAGACCACACAACAGTTTGCAAACAAGAGAGGCCATCTCAAAAATGCACTTGACTGTGTTACCCCACCCTCCATACAGCCCGGACCTGGTACCTTTAGACTTCCATTTGTTTGGGCCAATAAAGGATGCTATTCGTGGAAGAAAGTTTCAGAATGACGATGAGGTTGTTGAGGAGGTTAAAGGTGGCTCCAGCGGAACTCAGCGGACTTTTACCAGCAAGGAATAAAGGCCCTTGTTTCGATGTGGCGAAAAGCCGTAGAAAAGGATGGAGACTAAGTGGAAAAATAAAAACTTGTAAAAAAGGTAACTACTTGTGTACAAAATTTCTGGAACTTACAAGGAAACTTGGAAAGAAAAAAAAAGGTGAGGCAAAATATATTGAGTGGCCCTCATATATAGAAGGGACAATAAATAATGCTGAATTAGTCTTGCACTCTCTCCTGGCTGGGGTGACTCTTCATTGGGAACATCTCCTTTAATTAATTAAATAAATTGCGCTGTCTGGCAATTATTCTACTGTTCCACTCTACATATTTGCGTTAATATATATATATATACACACTCCTTCTATACGCCTTCTAAGTCAACTGGAGACAACAACCAGAAACACGCAGACAGACAAACAGCCAGACACAAGAAATCCTACAGATTCGACACTACCATTACACCCTTCAATACAGACCAGACCACCAACATCATCAAAAACATTAAGAATTCGAAGGCTACTGGAACAGACAACATATCTAACATACACCTTAAACACTTGGGCCCACAGGGAATACTAGCTTTCACAAGCATCAGTACATATTCATACCAATACTGTATTATTCCTGACATATGGAAACAAGGTAAAATTATTACACTACTCAAACCAAACAAAAATCCAACAGAACCAGCTTCCCATAGACCCATTACTTTACTATGCACACCTTCCAAAGTAACAGAAAGACTAATCTTACAAATTACCAACCCACACATACCACTATTGCCTACTCAACATGGATTCAGACCTCACCACTCAACCACGACAATACTCATTAACCTCACGCAGCACATCATGGATGGCATCAACTCCAGACGACCAGTTCAACGTACACTATTAGCAACAATAGACATTAGTAAAGCATTTGATGCTATCCCACGCTTCCCTCTCAAACAAAATACTCAACACAAACATGCCCAATAACACCAAAAGGTGGCTGAGAAACTATCTTTCAGGAAGATACTCACATGTCACATTTAATGGCAAGTCATCCAAAAGCAAGTTTTTTCCGAACGGGGTCCCTCAAAGCTCTGTTCTCTCACCAATACTGTTCAACTTATACATGCATGACATTCCAACACCCATAGCTAACAAGCTTACCTTATCATCATATGCAGATGATATCACTCGAACATCCACCCACAACAACATCGACACCGCTACAAATAACCTACAAACATACATAAACATTATACAAGATTCGTCAGGCAGACTCTGTTCATTCGTCAGCCAGACTCTGTACTGAACGGACGCATTTCCTGAGCTCTCTGATATTGCTTCTACTTTTACATATTGCTAATAATTTTACCTTTGGAAAGTTTTGAATTTTATATACTTGTGTTTATATTCACATTGTTATAGTTAAGTAATTGAATATTAGTGGTTTTTAGCGATTTAGAAGTTTTCATAGCATGCGTCGTGTGTTAGGTGTGGGGTAAACCGGTGTTATTCAGATTTTAAAGATTATAACGGCTGTCCTATGGCAATTACCGAGAGATCAGTTTGTTTCTTTGGCGAGTTAAGGGAGGAAATAGTTGACATAGAACGCAGTGTACGTGAGGTATCATAAAGACTTGCAACGCTTGATGAGGGCAGGGGTAGGGCTACGGTTGACGAAAGCCGAACCAATACTAACGTTGAAGACGTTAGTAATTTGAAGGATGAGTGCGTAACCTAGCTTCTAGTTTAGGTAGCTTATCGGGAAGGTTGGAGAGAGTTGAGGAAGGGATTAAGGTTGGTCCGAGATTAGTAGATGGGCAAGGATTTAGAGAAGTTAAGGCTGGAGCGAGGCCGCGTACGTTAGGTGATAGGAATCTCCCCTATCGAGGTTTCGAACCCTTTCGCCCATTTGGAAAGGGACGTGAATGAGGGGAAAACTATTTTAATTGGGGACTCTTTAGTGCGCCATATGGACACAGAGTTCGTTGAACGGCATCCAACCAAGAGGAGGAGTGTCTGTCTCCCAGAGGCCAGGGTTGACAGAGTTAGAGACGAAGTGGATAGGATTGACGTTGCCTCCCGTCACTCGATGTTGGTGACGATGGTAGGGGGCAACGACTCGTATAGGCCCGATACGAGAGTGCCTGACCTTTTGGAGAGATATAGGGGGTTAATTAGGTCCCTAAAGGCGAGGTCAGATAGGTCTTTAGTTCTAGGTATTACCCCTAGGCACGGTTTGGGTCTTAGGATTACGTCTAAAACGATATTTTTTAATACTAAATTAGAAGAGATTTGTGCTGAGGAAAATGTACCCTTCGTAAAGCTGTGGTCAGAATTCAGTGATCCTAGCCATTTTATAAAAGATGGGGGTGCATTTTAATGAAATAGGTAATGCTAGGCTAGGTAGGATAATTGACGAAAAAGTACGAAAGCTGTATAGGTCGAACCCTTCTTTAAACGTTGTGGGTCCGGGAAACGGGCACGAAGTGAAAAATTGTTTAAAACGCCGGCCCGTGGTAAAAAATAACTTAAACGTCTTTTATTGTAACGCGCGTAGTATTAGAAATAAATTAAACGAATTTAAGGCGATAATTTATTCCGGCAACTACGATATAGTTGCTATCACTGAAACGTGGTTAAATACCGTGACTTGGGACTTGTTGGGGGAATTTGATATACCGGGTTTTAAACTCTTTACTAATGATAGGTTACAGAGGATTGGTGGCGGCGTTTTGCTGTACATTCGTAATTCCCTTAGGACTATCGAGGTTAAGATAGATTTTCCCGCAGCAATGCGATATGCGTTGAAGTTAGGGCGTGTAGTATTAGTTTTAATTTTGTTGTTGTTTATAGACCTCCCGTTCAAACCCTCGATACCGATACTGGATTTTACTCACTTCTTGGTAACTTTATTGACAATCGGTAGAGTATAACTGTCGGAGACTTTAACTGCCCTAATGTTGATTACGAGACTTTTACTGGTAATGAGGAGGGTTTGAGATTGATTGAGTTCATGGAAGATAATGTTTTACGACAGATGGTTACCGAACCAACGTGCGGTGACAATATTTTAGATTTGGTGATGAAGAACGGCGAGAATATAGTCGAAGGTTTAGAAGTAGGCGAGAGTTTAGGATGTAGTGATCATCAAATTCTTAGGTTTAAGTTATTGATAGAAAACACTAAGGATAGTAACGTAATAGAAGTCCCTGATTTTCGTAGGGCCAATTTTGATAGTTTTGCGGATAGGATGAGAGTAGTGGACTGGGATAACTTATTTATGGATAATGACACAAATTTGCATTGGGAGGTGTTTAAAGAAAGTTTTATGAATATTGAAAGGGAGTTTATTCCAAGTAGGCCCAAGCACGCTAGAAATCATGGTAGGCCCAAGTGGTGGACTAGGGAAATAGGCGAGTTCATAAACGAGCGTAACAGAGCGTATAGACTTAATAAGCGCAATGGCACGGCAGCTAACTTTAATAGATATATCGAGCTTAGACGTCAGGTTAAAAGATCAGTTAGGAATGCTAAGCGTAATTTAGAGATACTTATAGCTGCGGATAGTAAACATAATCCAAAAAATTTTTTGAATACGTCAATAATCGTAAGCCGATAAAAGATAACATAGGCCCTCTAGTGGATGTTAACGGCGCTTTGGCTTCTGACGCTCAGGCGATGGCGGGTATTTTCAATAACTTTTTTGCGACAGTTTTTACCGTAGAAGACGTAAATAATGTCCCCGACGTGGACGATATCGTTCCATTTAGTAGCGAGACTATTTTGGATGAAATAACTGTTTACGAGGGTGAGATTGCGCATTATATCGATAGGCTAAAAGTTAGCAAGGCTCCAGGCCCTGACGCTTTTTATCCCAGACATTTGAAAGATTTGAAAGATATTATCGTAGGCCCCTTAACGAAGATTTTTAATCAGTCACTCGAAACGGGGATTATTCCTGGACTTCAAATTAGCTAACGTCACGCCTATTTTTAAAAAAGGCGACCGCACAGTAGCTAGCAATTGTAGGCCAATTAGCTTAACGTCAGTTGTCGGTAAACTTTTGGAATCCGTAGTTAGGGATCGTATCATCGATCACTTAGAAAGTAGAGATTTGATTAATAGTAGTCAGCATGGGTTTTGACGCCATAGATCTTGTTTAACTAATTAGAATTTTATAACGAAATAGTGCGCGAATACGATAGGCATGGAGCGGCTGACGTTATTTATTTAGATTTTAAAAAGGCGTTCGATACAGTTCCGCATAGAAGATTAATTGCGAAGGTTAAAGCGCACGGTATACGCGGTCAGGTAGCTAACTGGTTAGAGGAATGGCTTCGTGCTAGGAGACAGAGGGTCGTTGTTAATGGTAGTGAATCGGGGTGGTTGGATATAGGTGTCCCACAGGGTTCAGTGTTAGGCCCATTGCTATTCGTAATTTACATTAACGACATAGATGTAGGATTGACTAGTAACGTGTCAAAATTCGCGGACGATACTAAAATAGGCGGTAAGGTTGTTAACGAGGACGATAGAAATAGGCTCCAAGACGATGTAAATAGGATTATGGAGTGGACGGATAAGTGGCAGATGCAATTTAACGTAGACAAATGTAAAGTTTTGCATATAGGTTCTCGTAACAATAATTACACGTACACGATGGATGATAGAGAGTTAGCGAGCGTTGACGAGGAAGTAGATTTAGGCGTACGCGTATCTAAGGATTTAAAAGTTAGGAACCAGTGCCTGGAGTCTTCAAAAGCTAATAGGATGTTAGGCTTCATAGCGCGTAATTTCGAATTTAAATCGAAGGATATTATATTGCCCCTTTACAAGTCCCTAGTCAGGCCTCATTTAGAATATGCCGTTCAGTTTTGGTGCCCGTATTTGCGTGAGGATATTGATAGGTTAGAAAGGGTTCAGCGTCGTGCCACGAAACTAATTCCGTCATTGCGCAACAAGCCTTATGAAGATAGGATTAAAGAGTTAGACTTGCATTCACTCGAAACTAGGAGATTAAGGGGGGAGCTTATTGAAGTTTTCAAAATCGTTAATAACATCGATAACATAAATTTTGACAAACTGTTCACTTTCGATAATAGCAATACTCGTAATAACGGATTTAAGTTGCGTGGCAGACGTTTCATTACTAATATCACTAAAAACTTCTTTACGTTTAAAGTAATTGATAAATGGAATAATCTTCCCGCGCCCGTCGTGAACTCTACCAGCGTTAATGTGCTTAAAAACCGTCTAGACAGGCATTTTAAAAATATTAACGTTGTTTAAAAAAAAACAATTGGTAACAGGAGCTCTCGGGGTGGTAATCAGAGAAGAGTCTGTTGACGTCTAATGCCAGCTTGTGACATGCCAGTGTGTGATATGCCAGCAAAAAAAAAAATTAGACTAACACGAACTTAGTTGTAGTTTGTTAAGTAAATTAACCCACTTTTTGTTATTCTTTATACTTTTTTTTCTTCTCTCCTTAATTGCACGTCTGTAACTCTCTTTATTGCATGTCTGTAGTTTGCATAGTATGATAGTGTTTGAGTTAAGAATTTGTGATGCGTTCTTATTTTACTTCTTTTCATCTTTCACGCCTTTCCAGCCTAGTGGGCTGCATCCTCTACCTCCCTATGGAGTGGAGGATCAGTCTGCAACAGCTGGAAGAATGTGTTGCTTTGAGTTAAGAATGTGTTGTTCTTGAGTTAAGAATGTATTGCATGGTTTGTAAGCGTTCTTATTTTACTTATTTTCATCTTTTTCCGGCAGAGTGGCTCTACCTCCCTATGGAGTAGAGGATCGTTCTGCAATCTTTCCTATTGTCTCCGACTATTTTTCTGACTTGTCGGCAGTGGCCGGCGGATGATGATGGTGAGTCTTTTTTCTTTTTCTGAATGTTAACCCACGAGTGATAGGTGTTGCTACTTACTTAACCCCTTATTCTTTTCTCTTAACCCCCTACTCTTTCCTTTCTCTCGGGCTAATCTTAGAGTGGATCTTAGGGTCTTTGTTAGCTTTAACTTTTGTAGATTGTAGAAGACTGGCTCACACACAATAGACTCAAAGTAGTGCCCACAAAATCAACCATTACCTTGCTCACAAGCAACACAAAAGAACGCCAGATAACTCCACAATTTACATTAAACAACACCAACATTCCACACACTCACACGACCAAAATACTTGGGGTCACATACAACACATCATTATCTTTTGCAAACCACATTCATGACATTAAAAACAAATGTACGTCAAGCATTAACACGCTTAGGGTACTAACAGGCACAACTTTGGACACCAGCAGGAAACAACAACACTCATATACAAACGATATATTCGCTCAGTTGTGGACTATGCTAGCCCATGCTGGTCACCCATTATCTCAAACACACATATAAACACCTTACAGACAATACAAAACAACGCACTTCGTATCATTACAGGATGTACTCAAACAACACCAATAGAACACCCACACACAGAAACAAAAGTACTGAAAATTAGGGAACATTTAAACATGAGGGGAACACACTTCATGGCAGCAGCGACAACTAACCCACAACATCCTTGCCACTGCATGTACAATCATGCACCAACACTTCGCACCATTAAGATAACACCAGAGACACATTATAACTAAATACTCCATTCCATACCACGCCCCACAGACATCACACAGTATAGAAAACATGTACACACACACACACACACACACACACACCTAACCCACAAAGCACTGACACGACTCTGTCCGAATGCGGTCTAGGTGGTACGAAGCCGCCGCTCATTGACAGGTCAGAGACCAGCCTGAGCAGATCGGATCGAGTTAACTTAACACGATTCCGATGTGGACATCACTCCAACTTACAGACATACAAGTATAAACACAGACTAGACAACTCCACAGACGACACCTGCCACCTGTGCCAGGACACACCACAAACAATTGAACACATTATGACAGACTGTACCGCTCTAGTACAACATAGAACACAAAACAACATCACTAGTGCGCTGAACCTCTGGTCCACTCCGGAGAGTGCGATCGGTTATCTGCGTGCCGCCGGCTTGTTCGATCAGGGTGGGCTGATCGGCTAACCAACGACAACAACAACTGGCTGTGATGCTAAAGCCGATCAGGGTGGCTGGGGTGACTCTTCATTGTGTTATGAGTAGGGTTGCCAACCGTCCTTTTTTGAAAAGGACAGTCCTTTTTTGTAGATTTTTGTCCTTGTCCTTTCTTGAGTTCGGAAAGGACGCCATTTGTCCTTTTCTGATAACAATCTTGTTCCAAACAACAGTTTTATAACAAAACTTTTGTTTAAAAGGAAATAATTATAAAGTCTTAAGTCGAGTAACATTTTATAAATTCATTTCTTCACTTAAATGTTAACGTTCCGTGTAGCGGAACGTTAACATTCTTAGGCCATTCTTAGGGGCCTCCCCTCAAACCCCCTCTCCCCCCTTCATTCATCTTGGGGCTAAACCCCTTCCCTTTTGTTGCATAACCCCCTCCCCCTTTGTAACATCGACCATCTTGCATAGCAATTGATTTGCACTCTACATTTTTGCGGCCAAACTACTTACTTGAATATTTGTTAGGGCAATGTTTATGTTCTTTGTTTTGCATTGCCCCTTGTGCATTTTAAGTTCGTTGTCCTTTGGTATCGCGTGTTTTGTAGACTTGTAGTCGTCAGAGATGGATCCGTTCCTGCCACTACCGGATTTATGGTGGGGGGGGGGGCCTTTAGTCAACTTGGCGCCCCTTCCAAATGCTTTATTTTTTATAATAAATTTTTTAATTTCTAAAAGCAAAAAAGTACATACTTTTTTAAATTATAAAAATATCAACACCACCCTTGTAAATACCTGGCAACTTACTTTCAATTTTATATTTATAAACTGTGTATAAAAATAATATTTCCCTTCGTATACTCAATTAAATTATGCTTGACATATTCATTTATTAATGGTTATTCATTTATTGATGGTTGTAAGCATTTGTAGACACAAGGTTAATGTGTTTATAAACCCTTTGCGTAGTATTCACATTCACGATCTTCCTCTCTCAGGTTATACTTTGAACAGATGGATTAGAATAATAATAATGATTGGGGTTGTTTAACCTCTTTCGCAACATCTAAGGTCATATAATGGAGGGGACCTACAGCTTTACGTGGGATCCGAACCACGGGTCACTACATAATCTGGACGCGGAGGACGGTCTCCCATAGGACGGTCTCCCATAGGACGGTCTCCCATAGGACGGTCTCCCATCCAACTACTACCCAGACCCAATGCCGCTTAACTTCGCTGATCAACGGGAAGCAGTGTTACGACATTGGCTACGACGTAGCCCAGATGGATTAGATAACGTCAATCAAATTAGTTCCAATATTTACTGCCGGAAACCTGGTCTTCAACTAAATTTTAGTAAACGCTAAAAATTTGCCTGCTGGTGCTTAAAGGGTTAACATATGTATTTTTAATTCTAGTGTGTGTAATTATATTTATATATAATTAAACATTATTTTGGCGCAATTTTTACATATGGAATGGTCCGCCCTCCCCCTTTCGAAAATCCTAGATCCGCTACTGGAACTTCCCTCATACCTGTTCTGGTAGCTTCTTGCCACGAAGCGGTCCGGTTCGAGGGTTCCCAGCTGTGTCAGCTGCATGTGCTGTACAAGACATATATATATATATATATATATGTGTGTGTGTGTGTGTGTGTAAAAATGAACCATAAATAATTCCCATATTCCAATATTATCATATTCTTCATGTAATTCTTGTATTCATTTATATAGTTCTTGTATCCATTTTAAAATTCATGTGTTTATATGGTTCATGTATTTATATAATCCTGTATATTCTTATATATTTAACTTTATATAATGCCTATATTCATATGTATGTACGTGTGTGTATTCATTTTTACATAAGGACCACCAAAATCGCCCAACGCGAGTTTGGATAAAATTTTTGATTTGCTTTCTACTTTGCCAAATAATTTATGACCTGTTCTTTTTTAAAATCTCCTAATCATTTTTTTAGATTTCGCTTAATAAGGAATCCTGCTTAAGCTTTGCAATGTTCATATTTTGTATACATTCTCTTTCGTTATAAAAGATGAGATCATGTCTTGCCTAAGCATTTAAATTGTACATCTTAAACCTTAAAATTTTACTCATATGCATATTTTAGTGTAAAGATGCATAGTCCGATTTCCACTTTTAGTTAACTTGGCAGATCATGATAACATCAGATCTGTAAAGTCGCGGTTTAAGATAAAAACATGGTTTCATCTTCAAATATTTTGTTTACTCGTTCAAGCCTTACCACAGCTAAAAAATTAACTTTATTTTCGAATATTGTGCAAAAATAATGCAGCCTTTTTAGCATTTAATAATAATGATGTTAGCAGTTTTGGGGTATATAAACCCCAGTAAAAATCTTCCATTGTAATTCAGAAGCTAATTCAGAGGCTGAGCACTACCTGTACATTTTAGCAGTAAATTACAGTAAAAGATAGTCTTTATCTTATCCTTCGAGCCTTGCTCTCTTCAGAAGAACTTAGTCATTAAACTTTCCGGATACGCTATAAGAAGAGTCCAGAATCTTCAGAAAATTTTAGTAAGTCTACCAGAGTCCTCCGAGCCACTATAGAAGAACTCGGAGAGTAATATAGAAGAAAACTACTACAAGTCACACATCCATTGCTGCCACCTAACTAGAACCCCCGTCGACTTCGAACCAACCCAGGCCATAGACGGAGAGGTTAACAACTGGCGACCTTTAACCAGGATCTTCACGACTGACAACTTCTGCTTCCAGGATTCTTCCAGTCTTCCAGACCCTGGAACTAGAACCAACACCCAGTTGACCGGCGTGTCACGACTTCTAGTTCGTCACATCCACCCATGAACTGATGCGTCACGACTCCAAGTTCTCCACGCCTAGTTTTCATCCAAGAACAAGTGGCCAGCAAGACACGTCTTCAGGACACGTCTCTAAGGATTTCGTCGTAGGAATCTTGTTAAGTACGAAACTCTTTTTTAAATAATCTCTAAACATTTGAAAAGTCAGTATTATTAACAGTTAATATTTAGTATTGAGCCAGAATTAACAAAAAACACAGTGAACATTTCAGACACCAGTGATACATTTTTTTTTATTGAAACAGTAATTGTCACAGAAGTTAATTGTCATAGAGTTATTGTCACAGAATTAAATGTCACAGAGTTAATGTCACAGAGTTAAAATTCACAGAGTTATTGTCACAGAGTTATTTTCAGAGAGTTATTTTCACAGTTATTTTTACTATTCTAGTTAGTATAGTATAATTTTATTTAATGTACCAAACATAGTACTACCATACCTTCACGTACATTCGAGTGAAATCTTGTTTACATTTTTTTATTTTGTTTGCAATCTTTTCAAATTCTTCCCTAGTTAGTCAAATTATTTTGCATTTATTTTATGTGTATTTTTTTTAGATAGTATAGTTAGGAGAACCCCTTAAGTGATCATTCCATAAATTAAGATCGGTCAAGCAGACCTAATTAAAACACTAATAGTACTTTCACGTATGAGCGATTCAGACGGTGCGCTTTCTGACATCGAAAATTTCCCTCCACCCATTTTTCCACCTACCCCGCGCCCTTCAAACATACTCCCAAACACACAAACTTCAGATCCAGAACAAGCCAATATGTCTCAGTCTCAAACCCCCGCCCCAGCATACATTAACTTAGGCAGACTAGTAAACCTTCCCCATACTGTTTTAATTTTTAAGTGGACCATAGATAATCGCTTTGTTGAACCACGCGTAAGACCTTGGATTGAATCTTTAGAGCAACATTTCTTACGCGTAAACATCACCGATAATGATATAAAAATTAGGGAAGCAAAAAGATTTATCGACCCTAAAGAAGGAAATGCTCATGACACAGTCACCTTCGTCCCATCAATTAGCGAAGCTACAACATGGGACGATTTTAAACAAAACTTATTAGAATTTTTTAAAGAAATAACACTTGCACAACCTTTAGCCACGTTAGAAGCAGTCTTCCAAGCTAAATGGAAGAAAGAGGAGCACGAAGATTTAAACAATTTTATTACACGAACACATAAACTTGTAGGAGAAGCCCTCCGTGCCGCTGAAAATGCGTGTGGCATTACTTTCATTTCGAAACAAAGAAATCTAATAGTACCAACAACCATTTACCAAAACCTACCCGGAGCACCTAAAAAAAAGTTTCAGGAGTTTAAATGTTGACAAACCTGTAAGTGTAGCCATAAACAAAACACGGGAACATTACCCCGATTTAGCAAACCAGAACTACCGAAAGAGTAGAGAAACCCTTGTACATTACATTCAACAGCAGCAGCCACAACACCAACAGCAACAACAACAACCCTATAAATCGAGGCCAATGCAGGGAACACCACCCCAGAAACAAGCCACCCAAACCCAGAATACACGCCCTCCTCCACAGTGTTTTAACTGCGATAGCTTTGGGCACATGATAAGTCAGTGCAATTATCCCTCTTATTGCTTCCACTGTTACGAACATGGTCATCGCCAAAAGTGTGCTGATAAAGCCCCCGCAGGGTATAGACCCCACTTTCAGAAACCAAACCATCCATGTTCCCAAAACGTATCCCAAAAGTCATCCAATCCCCAGAAACCAGTCAATTCCCAGCCTCATTCAAACCACCAACCCAATAGATTACGACCACAGGGTCAACCACACTCTTACCCAGTGGCGACTCGTGGTATAAATGTATGGGGGTGCGATTTCATAAAATTGTACGACAACACGGACTCACAATAGGCTAGCGCGAATCCAACTGTCGCTCACAAGAGTACTTGTATTAACATATGCGGCTATGCCAGACGTACAATTCTAGTTAATTACAAATAAGTAATAATTTCAATAAAATACATATAAATGGCTTATATCATTATTACTGAAGTAACTATTAGTAAAAATAAAGTTGTTATTATAAAAAAAATTCGCGATTGTACTTATATTTTCATTACAACAGTAAAATATAATTTATATTTACTTGAGCGAAAAATCTATCGCTCCATTCGGCTGCAATATTATTTTGTATTCAAACAGCAGTACGCTGGTTGAAGCTGTGCTATAAGTTTAGAATATTATGTACTGTATGAAGGCTTACTCAAAATGCCTCATGAATCATGATATGCCACATGAATTTTTAAAATATATTTCAAGAATATTTTTTTTAATATCTTAAAATTAATATATTTTTTATCTGTTAAATTAATATTTATCGTTTCAAGGAAGGGGGAGCGACCGCTACATCGCTCCTATACGCCAGTCGCCACTGCTCTTACCCCATGTACAAACCCCAGTACAACCAGCAAGGTCAGTTAGTTCGGTACGTAGAAGTACCCGTGGAGGAATCAATTTCCCCAGAGTACAGTTTTCAAGAACACCCACCAGCGTATGGTAATCCCGTAGAATATGACCCAGGTCCTCCCATAGAAGACCATTCGAGCCCTTTTTTAGACCCTACTTTGGAGGCAGCAGTTCAACCCCCTCCCTCCTAAATTACAGTAATGAACCCAGATGCACACACAAACTCCCCATCAGGATAATAGGTGCAGGCCTCCTAGATTTAATAATAAATTGTAGAACTGATAACCAAGATTTAACTGCTCTCCTAGATACAGGAGCACACGCGACGTTAATTAAGAAACAATGTGTAGATGAATTACTAGAGAGTACAAATTACAAATATGAACTTAAGGCTCCTGCAACTCAGAAGAGTTACGGGCACACCCATACCTACATACGGAGAAATTGAGTTATATTTAGAAGTTGGAAACGCGGTATACCCCGCGAAATGTTGTATAGTGGACACAGTCGCCACCTTTCAGACAGACATCCTACTAGGTATGGATTTTTTTAACCGAAATCAATGGGAGATTTACCCAGCCGGAAAGTTAGTAAAGTGTCGAAATAGGACACACCATCTCCGTGAGAATCACAGACAGCTTAATGCTAAAAGAATTAGTTCAGTTCAGATTTCCGAAAGAAATAGGAAACCCCCTCCACTTGATAGCAGTTCAAGTCAGCCGGTTGCATCCAGAGGGACAACCGCTCCAGAAATCAGACCCCAGGGTAATCAGTTCCAGTTGTTGAATCCAGTTGGATCAACACAGTTAGTTTCCAGTCAGTCAGTTTCCAGTCAGTCAGTTTCCAATCAGTCAGTTTCCAGTCAGCCAGTTTCCAGTCAGCCAGTTTCAGTTCAGCCAGCTTCAGTTCAGCCAGCTTCAGTTTAGCCAATAAGGCAAATTTTAGTCGCCGAACCAGAGTCAGATTCACAATTTTTCATATGCCCTACCGAGCATATAACAGTAGCACCTTATGAGAAGATTTGTTTCCTAGCAAAAGTAGTCGACAGTCAAGGAAAATTATTAGAGTCAGAGCGTACTCTGATTACAGAGAAAAGTAATTTCAAAAGAGATGTTCTTATTGCCCAAGTCCTTAGTCAGAGTCATAATTCAGCTATCCCTGTTGTTTGTTTAAACAAAGGAAAAAGCCCTATATAATTAACTTCAAATCAGAAAATAGGAACTGTTTCCACAGTACAAGTAGATTCAGATTTCCCCATCAGTATGATAAATCGTGTTTCCAGTTCCTTAGAGTTAAATCCTTCAGTATTAAAAGAAGAATATAAGAAATGTCTGGAGCACTCCCTTCAGGAGTCACCAGCTTTACAGGATCCCAAACTAATGTAATCACTTCTCGATTTCCTGATAAGAAATATAGATGTGATTGCCCTAAAAGGAGATCCTCTGGGCCGAACTAATTTGGTCCCTTTTGAAATCAAGTTGGAACCCAATTCCAAACCCATTTTCATTCCTCCCTATCGGGTTCCACATTCCCAATTAGTCACTATTGAGGAACGCATCACGGACATGTTGGAGCAGGATGTCATTCAGCCTTCAGCTAGTCCCTGGTCCGCTCCTATGATTCTCGTCTCCAAAAAGGACGGAACATCTCGCCCTTGTATAGATTTTAGACGCCTGAACAACATTACCATCCCAGACCGTTTCCCGATTCCAAACATGCAGGAAACAATTCTGAACGTAGGGAAAGCGAACTTTTTTCATCCCTCGATTTAGCATCGGGTTTTTGGCAAATGGAGGTCAGTCCCGAATCTTGGGCATTGACTGCTTTCTCCACTAACCGAGGCCATTACGAATTCCAGGTTTTACCTTTCGGAGTCCGAAATGGGCCTGCTAATTTCTCTAGGTGGACGAGAGTAGGAATCCTAGGTATACCAGGGATTCTTGTAAAAAATTGCACTTTGCAAGCTTCAGTTTAGGGTGTGCTTTTCTCAAGCGTGATAGCACATTCTGAAGGCGTTGAAAGTGTGTTTTTATGTCCGAACTGTAGACGATAATATCGTCAAGATAAACGAGAGCTTCGACACCTAATAGGTCGGAAAGGACTATATTCATCAACCTAGAGAAATTAGCATTGACTGCTTTCTCCACTAACCGAGGCCATTACGAATTCCAGGTTTTACCTTTCGGAGTCCGAAATGGGCCTGCTTGAGAAAAGCACACCTTAAACTGAAGCTTGCAAAGTGCAATTTTTTACAAGAATCCCTGGTATACCTAGGATTCCTACTCTCGTCCACAGGAATTAAACCTGATCCAGCCAAACTCGAAGCCCTAGAAAGGTACCCTGTACCCAAAACCATCGACGACGCCCGTTCATTTATTGGTTTTGTCGGATTCTATCGGAACTTTATCCCCCAATTTTCAAATATTTCTAAACCCATTACTAATTTGTTCCAGAAAAATTCGAAATTTAACTGGGAATCCGATCACCAACATGCCTTTGAAACTTTAATTGGCAAACTAACCTGTCAGCCCATCCTATAATATCCTGATTTCTCAAGACCCTTCGTCATAGCCACCAATGCTTCCTCCTATGGACTAGGAGCCGTCCTATTACAGGACGTAGATGGTGTGGAATTACCCATTGCTTATACCAGTCAACTTCTCTCTGCACCTCAACGGAATTATTCAACTACGGACCGAGAGGCCCTAGCGGTATATTGGGCTTTGAAAAAATTCCGAAATATCGTCTATGGCTACGATGTAACCATCAAGACTGATCATAAGCCACTCACGTACCTCTTCAAGGACAAGCTACTTGAAGGACGATTGAGTAGATGGGCTCTGTTGATTCAGGACTTTGCGGCAAAAATCGTATACAAACCGGGAAAACTTCAAGTTATTCCAGACGGATTGTTGAGACTCAAGCCCGACGCCCAAGTGAATAAAATAGGAATTCTTCCTGTGCTCGACTACGAGTGTCTACAATACTCCCAACAACAGGACCAACACACCCAAAACCTTCGGGCGTGCCTGGAACAAAAGGAACCATCGAAGGTAAAAGAACAGTACGACCTCAAAGATGGGCTCGTACACTTCAGGAACGAAGATGGAAACGACCTCGTGGAGATACCAAAGGATCTCGTCGATATAGCCATTGGACTTTGTCACGACTCATATGGGGCCGGATCGCACCATCAAGAGTCTTTTGGAGCGATACCATTTTCCCGAAATGAACAGAAAGGTACACGAATACATCACCGAATGTTCATCATGTTTAAAACACAAAGGCAACGTACCATCCACAGCTCCTATGCATCGATATCCAGTATGCCAAAAGCCCTGGCAAAGAACTGGAATGGATATACTGGGACCATTTCCCAAAACATCAAAGGGAAATCAGTACATCATTGTGTTTACGGACCACTTATCGCGTTACAGCGAAGTAGCCACCATTCCAGACCAGACCTCGGAAACTGTGGCAAGAGCCCTAGTGGAACGCGTCATCCAAAATCATATCACTCCTTCCATCCTACTCTCGGATAACGCCCTTAGTTTCACTTCCAAACTGTTCGAGTCACTCTGTAACATGTGTAAAATTAAAAATACACACATTGTGGCATACCATCCGCAGGCAAACGGCTTAGTGGAAAGGCACAATCGAAAGATCTTAGAAGCCCTGCGCCACGTTGTCGATGTATCCTCCCGTACATGGGATGATTCCCTTCCCATGGTACAAACAGCCATCAACAATGGCTGTAATGTGTCCATCGGGGACACCCCTCATTTCGTCCTCTATCACTACGACAAGCGTCTACCTTTTGATTTGCCCGACCAAATCGACCCGGCAGTTCTAACATCTTCCGAGATGGCAGAAGCAAATCAGCAACTAGCTGAACGATCTTTCAAGATTTTTGACATAATCCGCTATGCCCTAGACCAGGGGTCCCCAACCCTGTGCCCGCGAGCACCATGGCGCCCGCCGACCCTTTTGCGTGTGCCCGCCACTGACTGACTACGATTGATAAGTTTTTATTTAAATTTTTAATAAAATGTTAAGTATGTTACATATTTTAAATATTTAGTTACTAAATATTTAAAATATGGGATCAATCCCAGAATAGGCACCTGAAATAATTTTTAGGTGCTTAATCTGGGATTGAGGCAAAACACAGGTGCTTAATCTGGGATTGAGGAGAAAAAAATATAAACAGTTTTTAGAGATATAATTTCATTGTTTTTATCAATATTTGAAAAAATCAACTCCAACCTAACCTAACCTAAACAATAAATTTTGTAATCATCAGGTTTTTTTTATTTAATTCCTTGCAAGGTGCCTATTCTGGGATTGAGGTTGAACGCAGGTGCTTCATCTGGGATTGAAGTACATCAGGTGCCTATTCTGGGATTGACCCAAAATATGTAACATACTTAACATTTTATTAAATTTTAGTAGTTAATTACGGAAACAGATGCTCATTTATTTGAAAATAATTATTTCTTTATAAATAAATTAAGTTATCGTTTTGATAATTTTTCTAAGATTCTTAGTTAGCCCATCCTTGTTTTTTTTTTGTGAATTATGTTTATTATTTTACATAGGAATTAAATGGTTTTTTTGTGTATTATGTTCATTATTAAGTCCAACTATAAATTTGCCTTGAAAAAGTAAATGGTGCCCGCCGCACTACCGGTAGTCTTGAATGTGCTCTTCGGTACAAAAAGGTTGGGGACCCCTGCCCTAGACCAACGAAACCAACAGATGGAGCAAGAGCAACATAGGCGTCATCCCCGTCAACGGACTATAATCGTCGGTATGCGATGTTATTTGAAGATCGTGAAACCGTCAGGTGCTCATCGCAAATTATACCCAAAATGGGATGGCCCATATAGGATTATGAAAAACCTCGGAAAAAATCGTTATGAAATCCTCGACCTCCGGGATCATTCCAAACTAAAGATCATTCACGCTGACAATTTGAAGATAGCTTCCGAACAACACCTTCCCAAAAAACAGCTGCCAGGCGTTCGAGCCGCCTATCCTTCAAAAGGTCAAGATATTAACAAATCGGGCAGGGATAAAAAAACTGAAGTGGTCACCGCGGGAACCGCTACTCATGACAAAGATTGGTACCTCGTAATACCACCATTACTCGAGGCAATCTCTGAACAAGAGGAGGCCCCAGAGCCAAGCGTCCCATTGGACCCAGACCCTGGAGAAACCCCTTCGAGAGGATCACTCAGTGGAACTCTACCATCTCCTCTGTCACCACCCTTACCGATTGATGATCGACGCACGGACCCTACATACCGCCCGCAAATGCATCACCCACGTGAACTAGAACCTTCACATAAGAAACGAACCCGCTCAGAATCCGAGCTTAACGGTCGATCCCCATTGCCACCAAAACGAGGTCGACCCCTTCGCCCACAAACACAAGTATCCACACGGCCACCCCCAGCTCCGTATAATCTAAGGCGTAGAAATGAATAAAATTGTCCCCCTTATAATTTTCCAAATTATTTACTCTTGTAGCCCGAGCATTAAAATTTCTACCGGAGTTGTTATAGAAAAGCTCGCAGAAGGTAAATTTTTGAAAGGGCACGCAGACCTTTATATAAATTTGCAACCCCCTGCTAGAATTAAAATCAATCTCCTTCAGATACAAACCCAATTAAAAACGTTTGAAAATAAAGTCCAGAATTCTTTCCAAAGAAAAGATCAGATTAGTCACGTTCTGTTAGAAAATACCCTCGAAAATATTCAAACTACAGCACGCGCCCTATCAGAAATATTAGCCTTACCATGGATACAAACAAACTAAAAACTTTAGTTTTTAGGAAACTCGGAAAACTCGGAAAACTTTAACCAAAGAAGTAAAAGGGGACTGATAGATATAGGAGGGAAACTGTTCAAAGGTTTATTCGGATTAGCAACCGAAGAAAATATTAAAAGAATCTAATTCAAATTGAATCTCTTCGCGCGAAATCGACAGTATAATGGACACATGTTAGAACAAACTATTAGGTCACTACACGAAAACAATCGCTTCCTCCACTCCCTTTCGGACAGATTCACATACCTTGAATCCATGTTAGCTCAATACAAAGTACACAAAAGATATCTAGAATTAATAGAGATAATTAACCTACAAGTAACCCTAATCGATAAGTACTTACAACGAATAACTACGATTCATTCCAAGGTTTTGCGTGCAACCCAGCTAGCCCATGGAAAAATCACTCTTTCCACCCTAATACCATAGGAAACACTTCAGTGCTTGATTCACACCGCCCAGACACAATTAAAATTATCACCCATATTCCCACTCAACCACACTAATTACCCCCAATTTCTAGAATACACCTGGACTGTACATGGACCAGTGGACCAGGCCCCTACACATACCTCATAATTATACCATTTTTCGATGTCCTCACTTACGACGTATATAAATTTCACCCTTTCCCAACACCCTACCAAAAACTCTAATGTCTATCGATTGTATTTACCCACCGTACCACCTTACCTTTTCCTAACCAAAGATCTGTCAGCCTATTCTATGATGTTAGATAGCGACGTCCGGCATTGCCGATTCCCGCAACCAAATAAACAACTCGTTTGTCCTCCACTCAAACCAGTTAGTCTTCCAACTACTAGGTCTTGCTTTATCGACTTAATTCGTGACCGGCATGCCCCGTTATGTTCATTTTAAAAAATTAATTCCCCTAAAACCGTCCAACTATGAACTGGACCAGACATCTGGGTTTCTCTCGCGAACAGGACTGCCGCTACTCTCGAGTGTCCGTCAAATTATTCCCTCATCACAATCCCTATGGTTATTCGGCTCCCAATTGGTTGCTCCTTGCGTTCAAAAACCCTCCAAATATACAACCCGTACAAGGTTACCTTTAATAACTCATACCCCTTCCCGTCGCAAATTAAATTTAAACCCGTCATAGAGATCTTAAATCTCTCCATAAAACCTGTAACCATCCTACCCGAGCTACATGCCCCTGAATGGAATGATCAATTGAGTCGGTTTAAAATTTCAGATGATAACCAAAACAACCTCTTACAAATATTACAACCTGTTACAATTTTCTCAACATCTACCGTTAGCATCATTATTGTATGTGCTATTATCCTCGGTATATTTGTGGTGAAAAGATCGTTCTGGGAACAAAGAAAAACAAGAGACACCGAACGACATGAAACTATTTATGCACGACCAAAAGTGCGTACCCAGACCACGTGAACTAGACTTAACCACCCGACTTATGTTGTGTATATAAATCTGTATTATAAAACCCATAGTTATCATCTAGTTAGCATTAGTTAGGATGTTACATTATTATATTAATATCATTCTAGAGGGGAGAGTCCTGTAAAAATGAACCATAAATAATTCCCATATTCCAATATTATCATATTCTTCATGTAATTCTTGTATTCATTTATATAGTTCTTGTATCCATTTTAAAATTCATGTGTTTATATGGTTCATGTATTTATATAATCCTGTATATTCTTATATATTTAACTTTATATAATGCCTATATTCATATGTATGTACGTGTGTGTATTCATTTTTACATAAGGACCACCAAAATCGCCCAACGCGAGTTTGGATAAAATTTTTGATTTGTTTTCTACTTTGCCAAATAATTTATGACCTGTTCTTTTTTAAAATCTCCTAATCATTTTTTTAGATTTCGCTTAATAAGGAATCCTGCTTAAGCTTTGCAATGTTCATATTTTGTATACATTCTCTTTCGTTATAAAATATGATATCATGTCTTGCCTAAGCATTTAAATTGTACATCTTAAACCTTAAAATTTTACTCATATGCATATTTTAGTGTAAAGATGCATAGTCCGATTTCCACTTTTAATTAACTTGGCAGATCATGATAACATCAGATCTGAAAAGTCGCGGTTTAAGATAAAAATATGGTTTCATCTTCAAATATTTCGTTTACTCGTTCAAGCCTTACCACAGCTAAAAAATTAACTTTATTTTCGAATATTGTGCAAAAATAATGCAGCCTTTTTAGCATTTAATAATAATGATGTTAGCAGTTTTGGGGTATATAAACCCCAGTAAAAATCTTCCATTGTCATTCAGAAGCTAATTCAGAGGCTGAGCACTACCTGTACATTTTAGCAGTAAATTACAGTAAAAGATAGTCTTCATCTTATCCTTCGAGCCTTGCTCTCTTCAGAAGAACTTAGTCATTAAACTTTCCGGATACGCTATAAGAAGAGTCCAGAATCTTCAGAAAATTTTAGTAAGTCTACCAGAGTCCTCCGAGCCACTATAGAAGAACTCGGAGAGTAATATAGAAGAAAACTACTACAAGTCACACATCCATTGCTGCCACCTAACTAGAACCCCCGTCGACTTCGAACCAACCCAGGCCATAGACGGAGGGGTTAACATATATATATATGCTGTAAACCCATATATATATATATATATATATATATATATATATAATCAGGGGCTTATATTCAGTGTGTGCTAGATGTGCGGCGCATACCCACAAAAGCTGTAAAATAATTTTTTTTTTAAATTAATAAATGAATGATTAAATCTTTTATACTAAATAATATTTAATAAAAATAAAAGGTCTTGATAATTTTGCATGCATTAATACACAGTATTAACCTTCGTTGTTGCTTCTAGTACATACTTTCTGTTCGCTGCTCATATCTGCGATCGAGCTAAACCTTTTTTGCACACTTTAGAGGGGAGGGATAGAAGTGAGGACTGGCAGGAGATGGGGTAGATGTAAGGGAGTGTTAGGGATTTGTTGGGGTTATTACTGGGTGAAGTCGAGCGCAGCGTTGCCAGACGTACGATAATTATCGTATATGTACGATAATTTCACCCTCAAATCGATGTACGATACCATTTTCTATTATCGTATTTTGGGTTGGAAATTTATCAACTTGATATTCTATAAAAACTAATATTTTTAAATTAATTAATAATAATAATAATAATAATAATAATAATAATAATAATTCTCCCCCTTATTTTGTTTATATATTATAAAAATATACTAAATTTGTAAAAATAAAATTTATATTTTGTAATAATATATATTTTAAAAAATAAAAATAAAAATCTGCCAAACCTAATGTAGCATGTGCAGTTGTAGCAAAGTGTTAATATATATATATTCACACAATTTCCTTGGTTCATTATCCAGTTGGGAGGTGTGAAATGTGGAGAAGTGTGGATGAAGTGTGGATGCATTTATTGATTTTAACAAGTATTTCTAGTCAGATAAGGCAGTAATCACAGTACTCCATGAAAAGGTCAGTCTTCTTTTTAAAGACCTTCTCCTTTCATTCATGGAAAGAGACTATGTAATAAAGACAGAACTCAGTGGTATAGATCCATTAGGTCCTGCTAGGTATGATAAACATCTTAGGGACAATGAAATGTGCTTAGGTGTTAAAGTGTTACAAACACTTAAAGTCCCTAGTGTAAATTACAACATAACTCAGCTACGGGATTTTTTTCAGCAATGTCGAAACTTGCTAGTAGTAGGATGTAGTGAAATAAAGAAAAGATATGATTTCAGTGACAGTGTAATCTCAAAACTGTGCTATCTTACACCAAAAAATGCTATGTCATCAGATTCTAGGAAAGCATCACCTTCTTTATTGTCCCTCACTGCTGAACTTCCTTTGATCGTGTCACCAAATGATAAGTCATTAATACAGAAGTTAGATAACCAGTGGCGAATGATGCCAATGTATTGTGAGAAATTAACCTTTGATGAAGT
The DNA here is from genome assembly GCA_023014485.1 of Bathynomus jamesi. Lineage (NCBI taxonomy): Eukaryota > Metazoa > Arthropoda > Malacostraca > Isopoda > Cirolanidae > Bathynomus > Bathynomus jamesi. The sequence continues at coordinate 250,964 of JAJOZX010004552.1, forward strand.
AAAGTCACCTGATAAATTCTGGGCTGTAGTGTTACATAAAGAGCCATATTTAGTAGATCTGGCAAAATTTGCATTGACCACACTCAGTTTGTTTACCACATTCAAATACCGAGTGTGAGAGAGTATTCAGCAAAGTTAATCTCTTCAAAACTAAGCAAAGAAATAAATTGAAAACTGTTACTGTTAACGGAGCTATCCTCTCATCTGAGTGTTTAAAGAGGTCACGGTCATGTGTAAATTTTGTCCCATCTAATGATATGCTGGCTCGTATGTCTAGTGCACAATTGTATGGAAACGTATCAAATATATGTTTGCAATAAAATTTAAAAATTTGTAATAAAATTTGTAAATAATTTGTAATACGTTTGTAATAAAACGTTACAAATATATGTTTGCATTATGACATTTGTGTTTATATTTTCCTTATTTTGCTACTGATAAGATACTATTTCTCAAAAAGCTGTGCATATTACCTATTAACTCCTTTAAAAGTATCATAATATGAACTTTTAATCTTTATTTCGAAACATCAGTCATGGTTTAGTAATATATTTGGATTTTAATTCATCTCAGAGTATGGAAGTGTACGATAATGCAGAGTATTAATCGATAATAATGTACGATAATATTGTTGAAAAAACGATAATTTTGGGGTATGTGTACGATAATTCTCATCTTGAAATCTGGCAACACTGGTTGAGCGGAGCGACAGGAGCACACAGCTCACAGCTTGCTGTTTGGTGTGGTTGTGTCTCACAGTGTCGTTCGACAATATAGCCTACTTTTGTTACTTATGCAGCGCAGAAAGAGAATCGGATTTGCATGATTCGTTCATTTTTAACGAATCACTAATAATAATGGTATTTATAAAGCAAGATTCACATCTAAAATATCATAATATCTCAGTTATTATTAATTTCCAGAGGAAATTTATTAGTTTCCGGAGGATATAAAGGTCAAATTCGAACACTACGCATCAAACTACAACAGAAAACTAATTGTTAATTGATTTTCGAAATAGGTCTTAAAACGAATATTAACCTTAGTTTTTAGATGCTGTTTTGCATAGTGTGTGTATTAAGTGGATGGCCTACCTTTGACACTGAGATTTTTACCCTTTCTTAAATAATGGGCAATAGTGTTGAAGATATACTAAGTAAACCTTTTTCAACCCGAACTTACGAGGAAAAGTTAAAAGTTGTGATGGATGGTAGGCCTTGTCCAGCTCTACCAAATTTAGTTTCTCAGCATAAAGATAAAAATGCTGAATATACAAGACATTTTTCGACTTCACAGTATGAATTAGTGACATGGATGACAGGCTGTGAAATTCGATCAAAGCTTTTTTGTTGGCCCTGTTTAGTGTCCTCCAAAGATAGCGGTGTGTGGAATAAACACGGGTTTTCTGACCTCAACCATTTAACTACAGCACAACAGAAACATGAAAGATCTCAGTTACATGTTCAGTCGTATTTAAATCTGAATATGTTTCGAAAACAAAGAATTGACACATTAATTGACAACCAACGGAAAACTGAAATATGCCGACATAATGAACAAGTAAAAAGAAATAGAGAGATGTTAAAACGAATTATTGTTGTTGTTGTTGTTTAGCCGATCAGCCCACCCTGATCGAGCAAGCCGGCGGCACGCAGGTAACCGATCGCCCTCTTTGGAGTGGACCAGAGGTTCAGCGCACTAGTGATGTTGTGTTAAAACGAATTATTGATGTAATATGTTATCTAACGAAGCAAGAGCTTCCTCTTCGAGGTTATGATGAGAGTGACAATTCAATGAACAAAGGCAATTATACTGAATTATTGAATCTGCTTCGAGATTATGATTCTCTTTTAGATTCTCACAAGCGGTAGCTCGCTATCGCTCGCGACCGTTGTACAACTTGGCCCTCCGGGCAGGTAGCCCTCCGGGCGGGTAGCGCTGTGATCCAGCTACAAAATTAAAAAAAAACGCCATTACCCCCACCCCTCTCCCCATTACCCCCACCCCCACTCCCCCAATTACCCCACCCCCTCCCCACTACCCCGGGCGGGTAGCAGTATATGTCACACAATGTGAAGCTCAAGATTTTCACGGCTGCCTTCTTTTCTGTAGTTTTATCGCGGTGCTGGGGCCTTCGGACCCAGTAATTGTGACCTAGGACCAGGAAACTTGACAGAGCACATCGGCAGCTCATGGGCTATCAGTTGGTGGTGGTTGCAGAATTTTACGATGTGCCGTTTAGTTTGTGCACGGTTCCGAAGAAAACGGACAGACACACAGACGCATTTTAGCTCAATAGTATATAGGATTTAAATATGTCAACTGTGTTTCAAGGAACTTCTCCAACTGTGCAAGAAACAAAACTAAAACGCACACACAAAACACCCACCATCCCTAACTTCACGGCGATCCGTCAAGATCGTACTGGGGGTAACGTGGGTGGACTCATCACTTACATACGTAAAAGCATTAGCTACACTGATGCCACCCAAAACATTACAAACACAATCCAAGCAGATAACACGATAGAAATACAGGCAGTTAACATTAAAACACGCGCAAAACACAACACCACACTAATCAACATTTACATCCCACCAGATAGTTCACCTCAGGTGCCAGCCAATTACAATCCACAGTTACACAATCGAGCCTCTCTCAATAATGTTATCTTAGGAGGAGACTTCAACGCTAAAGACACTAGTTGGTACCTGCACAGCCAAAGTAACACCAGAGGCACCAACATAGCCACACAACTAAACAGCCTCTTCATTCTTAACAATACAGAAGAACATACACACGTACCACATCAAGCAGGATACTCAAACTCCTCCCCAGACATAACGTTCTGTTCCCCCTCACTAGCAACACATACACACTGGAGAACAGAAAAACAACTGTCATCAGACCACCTGCCCATCATCATTACAACACGTTCTACACTCTGCCCCAATAGCCTTAGACACACTTACAGAAATTACAAGAAAGCTGATTGGGAACAGTTCAAAATACAGACTGAGGAACAATTCACCACATCAAACAGCACACCCATCATAAACATCAATACAACACTCAAGACATTTAATCAATAATGCAAACAAATACATACCCGAGGGCAACATTAGGAAATACAACCCAAATTACACTAGAGAAATAACCCACCTCATAAGGCAACATAACAACCTCAAACATAACACCCAAACACCACACACAGAAGCCATAAAACAGCAGATGCAACAGCTCAACACAGAAATAAACAACAAACTCAAAGAAAAACAAACAAAAACATTTAGGGAATTCATAACAACACTGAACCACTCCACAGATACATCCAGGCTATACAAGACTATAAACAGCATTACCCACCCTAACAGCAGCATTCCCACCTCACACGCGGCTATCTGTCGCAGCCAAAATAATATCTCAACATACACACAACTAGCTAACATTCTAGTTAATCACTACGCAAAGATAAGTCACTTAAACAGAGACAACAACCAGAAACACGCAGACAGACAAGCAGCTAGACACAAGAAAACCTACAGACTCGACACGACCATTACACCCTTCAATACAGACCAGACCACCAACATCATCAAAAACATTAAGAATTCGAAGGCTACTGGACCAGACAACATATCTAACATACACCTTAAACACTTGGGCCCACAGGGAATACTAGCTCTCACAAATATCAGTACATATTCATACCAACACTGTACTATTCCTGACATATGGAAACAAGGTAAAATTATTACACTACTCAAACCAAACAAAAATCCAACAGAACCAGCTTCCTATAGACCCATTACTTTACTATGCACACCTTCCAAAGTAACAGAAAGACTAATCTTACAAATCACCAATCCACACATACCACTATCGCCTACTCAACATGGATTCAGACCTCACCATTCAACCACGACATTACTCACTAACCTCACGCAGCACATCATGGATGGCATCAACTCCAGACGACCAGCTCAACGTACACTATTAGCAACAATAGACATTAGTAAAGCATTTGATGCTATCCCACGCTTCCCTCTCATAAACAAAATACTCAACACAAACGTGCACAATAACACCGAAAGGTGGCTGAGCAACTATCTTTCAGGAAGATACTCACATGTCACATTTAATGGCAAGTCATCCAAAAACAAGCTTTCTCCGAACGGGGTCCATCAAGGCTCTGTTCTCTCACCAACACTGTTCAACTTATACATGCATGACATTCCAACACCCATAGCTAACAAGCTTACCTTATCATCATATGCAGATGACATCACTCGAACATCCACCCACAACAACATGGACACCGCTACAAATAACCTACAAACATACATAAACAGTATACAAGACTGGCTCACACACAATAGACTCAAAGTAGCGCCCACAAAATTAACCATCACCTTGCTTACAAGCAACACAAAAGAAGGTCAACAGTTCTACAGCTTATCAAAGTCTTAGACAAATGGACCCAATTCTTGGATGAGGGAGCCGCAGTCGACACTGCTTATTGCGACTTCATGAAAGCATTTGATAGGGTACCACGTAGAAGGTTGCTGGAAAAACTAAAAAGTTACAATATCACTGGTAGTTTCATAACATGGATCGAGTCTTTCCTCAGTAATAGAAAGCAACGGGTAGTGGTTAATGGTGAAGCCTCTGATTGGAAAGAGGTGGCTAGTGGTGTTCTTCAAGGATCAGTTATTGGGCCCCTGTTATTTGTGATATTCATCAACGATCTGCCAGATGTAGTGAAACACAGTGAGATCTTCTTATATGCGGACGACACCAAGGTATTCAGAAAGATAAGTGAAGACGACGACTGCAGCAAGTTGCAAGAGGATTTGGAGAAGATGAAGCAGTGGTCAGAGAAGTGGATGCTGAAGTTTCACCCTAGTAAGTGTAAATATATGAGGATAGGAAGAGCAGTTGCCCCGAATAAGAAATATGAAATGTATGAGGAAATGAGTGAGAGTAATTCAGAGAAGGACCTTGGAGTTATAATTGATAGTAACCTCAGATTCGAAGAACATTTAACAGAGAAAATAAATAAGGCAAATGATTAGTAGGAATAATATGCAGAACATTTGTGACCTTAGACGAAGAAATGTTTGAATCATTATACACTGCACTTGTAAGACCTCATCTAGAATATGCCAACCAAATATGGTGCCCATACAAGGTAAAGGATATTGAGGCCTTAGAAAATGTCCAACGGCGTACCACTAAGCTAATCCCATCATTGAGAGACCTACCATACCAAGAAAGACTTGAGAAATTAGATTTACCAACGTTGGCATCTCGAGGGGATATGTTGGCATCTCGAGGGGATATGTTAGAGGTGTTTAAGATTACGTGTAACATCTATGATAAACAAGTATGCGAAGACCTATTTACGATTCAAGACAACACAATGACAAGGGAGCACGCCAAGAAGATCTACAAGGAGAGACCAAGGTTAAATTTGAGGAAATACACGTTCTGCAGTAGGGTCGTAAACACCTGGAATAGTCTACCAGCCTCATTAGTTGACTCAGATTCGGTTCTGAGCTTTGAGAAGAAGTTGGATAGAGTGTGGGCCCACCAGGAAACGCAAATTTGATTACAGAGCCGACATTCTTTGTACTAATCTCGACCGCCACCAGACAGAACACATAACCGAAGGTGAAAATTCGGAGCTGGAGTCACAGGCTGATGCCTCTTCTGTGAGAAAAAAAACTTTAAAAAATTTGATAATTTAAGTGGGTTGACAAGGGCGAATCTAAAATTTATTTGGGGATAACTAGACTTAAGTAGTTTGGACACTTCACTTTGAATACGTAATGATAAATAACCATAAAAAGGTATATATATATATATATGAATAGAACGACATAAGTATTAAGGAACGTCTCTGCACACGAGGAGGAGAGATAACGAAATAATGAAAAATGAGGCGAACCGCCTGGGAATCGAACCCAGGGCCTTCCAATTGCCGGTCGGACGCTCTACCATTATGCTACGGACCTCACTCAATCACAAATCGAAATTCTCCCAATAGGGCAGAAACCAATGCCCTCAGAGAGCACCCTCGCAAATCGTGAATATGCGCAATAACTGCAATGACCGCGCAGTATATAAATGAATAGAAACGACATAAGTATTAAGGAACGTCTCTGCACACGAGGAGGAGAGATAACGAAATAATGAAAAATGAGGCGAACCGCCTGGGAATCGAACCCAGGGCCTTCCAATTGCCGGTCGGACGCTCTACCATTATGCTACGGACCTCACTCAATCACAAATCGAAATTCTCCCAAATAGGGCAGAAACCAATGCCCTCAGAGAGCACCCTCGCAAATCGTGAATATGCGCAAATAACTGCAATGACCGCGCAGTATATAAATGAATAGAAACGACATAAGTATTAAGGAACGTCTCTGCACACGAGGAGGAGAGATAACGAAATAATGAAAAATGAGGCGAACCGCCTGGGAATCGAACCCAGGGCCTTCCAATTGCCGGTCGGACGCTCTACCATTATGCTACGGACCTCACTCAATCACAAATCGATTGACAAATCACAAATCACAAATCGTTATCTCTCCTCCTCGTGTGCAGAGACGTTCCTTAATACTTATGTCGTTTCTATTCATTTATATACTGCGCGGTCATTGCAGTTATTGCGCATATTCACGATTTGCGAGGGTGCTCTCTGAGGGCATTGGTTTCTGCCTATTTGGGAGAATTTCGATTTGTGATTGAGTGAGGTCCGTAGCATAATGGTAGAGCGTCCGACCGGCAATTGGAAGGCCCTGGGTTCGATTCCCAGGCGGTTCGCCTCATTTTTCATTATTTCGTTATCTCTCCTCCTCGTGTGCAGAGACGTTCCTTAATACTTATGTCGTTTCTATTCATTTATATACTGCGCGGTCATTGCAGTTATTTGCATATATATATATATATATATATATATATATAGTGTGTGTGTGTGTGTGTGTGTGTGTGTGAGCTAAAAATTGATGATGATTGATTTGGAATCAAAATGAATCGCATCTTGGAAGGCTTCAGTTATATTTTATTTCCAATTTATGGGCAAAGAATTAAATTTCCACAAATCAATCGTACGTATGAAGACATATATAAACGTTCTTAAGCCAGCCAAAGTGGCTTTTGAGATTTGAGTTAATAACATGTTCTGGTAACCATGAAATAACTGAAATTCCATATGACATCAAAATTTTTTTGTGGTGAATGTTGCAAAGTTATCAATTTTTGAAAATTTCTTTTTCAAATACCCTTGAGAGTAGTAATAATTTTTATAATGGGGGAGCCTATGCCTCCTATCTCCCCCTTATGTACGCCACTGATTAGCGTCATATTTTTTTAAATCTTCTAAAAGAGAACATGCTCTGCATGAGTTCGTTAGTAAAAGGCTACCCTCTGTAGCAACTACTAGATGAAATTTTACATCTCGTTTAAGTAACACAGTGCAGAAATACAGAAGTCGGTTAATTGAATTTTTCAAACATGTTATCGAAAATTCTGAAAACTGGGATGCTTATGCCATTGTGAAAAAACGTGGATTTTTAAGTTTCTTAGAAGATTTTCACACAGTTTTGCTTCTTGAATTTTTTTCAAAACTGTTTGGCTATACTGACATTTTATACAATGTACTACAGAGCAAAACCTATGATGTATTATACTGTTGCAAGAAAATAAGTGATCTCACACAGCAGCTTAAATACGATGAAGAACATGGATTTGAAGAGTTATGGATTTCTGCTGTATGTAACAAGCATGATAGTGATTATCAAAGGCCTAAAAGGCAAAGAAGTGTATTAGATGCTGAGGGGAAAAATGCTTATCTTCAATTATATTACAAAATAATTGATAACATACGCACGCAAATTGACAGTAAATGCTCTGCACTCTCCAAGCTACAATTTTTTCACCTTCTTTGGCATGAAAAGTATGAGCAATATAAAACAAAATTTCCAGACAAATTAATAAACAAATTAAAAGATTTTTATGGATCACTTTTTGATTATATTCGCTTGAAAAATGAACTCACTGCGCTCTATTCATGTTCCGAATTCTCCAACAAGCACGCGCGTGAATTAGTAGAGTTTATGACAGAGAATAACCTCAGGAGTGATTTTAAAGAAATTTTTAAACTGGCAGAATTGATCCAAACTATACCAAGCGACACTGCTACGACAGAAAGTTCGTTTTCTGCGCTAGAACGAATAAATACTCGCTACCGAGGCACGCAAAATCAGGAGAGATTGTGTGGTCTCAGTTTATTAATTATCAAATGAGAAAAAGCTACTTATGGAATTAAAAACGGGAGGCTCTTTCCACGATGACGTTATATTGCAGTTTATATCGAAGAAAAAAAGAATGGAGTTAACGTATAAATAAGTAAGTAAAATAGTGTTTGTATGTTTAACTTTCTAATTCTTAATGCATTTCTACACTAGTTTTTTTCTATCTTGCATATATATATATATATACACACACACACACCTTTGGTTAGCTTCCGCCCGAATTGTTCATTCTGACGAAGGTCAAGCTTTTCATTCCACCTTAGACCTACAGTTTAACGTGGAATCCGAACCACGCCCTATCAGCAGCCCAACGTTTTAACCACTAGGCCACGCAGGGTACTCATTTATCTACCAACCACTTTCTTTATTGTGTGGAAGGATGAACAGCTGGGTTTTGCTGCGCGCCGGCTGCCGTCGGGTCTCGAACCCGGAGCCGTGGTTTCGTAGTCAGCGACGCTAACCACTACACCACCGAGGCGCATATATATATATATATATATATGCGCCTCGGTGGTGCAGTGGTTAGTGTCGCTGACTACGAATCCATCGGCCCCGAGATCGAGACCCAGTGACGGCAACCGGCGCGCAGCAAAACCCACCTGTTCATCCTTCCACACAATAAAGAAATTGGTTGGTAGATAAATGGGTACCCTGGGGGACCTGGTGGTTAAGAGGCTGGGCTGCTGGTGGGGCGTGGGTCGGATTCCACGTTAAACTGTAGGTTTAAGGTGGAGTGAAAAGCTTGACTTTCGTCAGAATGAACAATTCCGGCGGAAGCAAACCAAAGGTTATATATTAAATTAAACATTGAATATCATGCCGAAATTCCTGTCGCAAAATTCAATTGAATATTGTATAATTTAATTTAAAATCTAAACTATATATTTTTACTTCGATGATGAAGTAAAACACTTTGTAAAATAACGCTGTTCGTCAAGTTAAATGTAACGACTATTTATTTTAATATATTTTTCCTGTTATTTGTTCCTGGATTTTTTTCACGTAATTGATATTCACATCTATTGAAGTTTGCCCTAAAAATTGTATTTTTTTTTTTTCTATTTTTTGTATTATACGTTTTCTTTCATTCATTTCAGCATTAACTATAAATTTAATTTATTTGATTTAACCACAACGTTTTCATATATATATATATATATATATATATATATATATATTATATATATATATATATGATTGATGTAAACCCAGCATAAATATACTGTTCTATTTGCATATTTATGCTGTTTTACCCTAATGTCTAACGTTTTACACGTTTCGTCGATATATATACTGAGTTACATTGTGTACATCTGATCGAATACACACAACCAACCACATTATCAGGGCTATTCTTTATTAGGCGTGATTTAACAGTATAAACTATTATTATACTTAAGGACTACATTGATACCAATTGCTTTAATTAAAATCAGAAGATATTGAAAATTAACATGGTAAGGTAGGCTAAGGATATTTTTACGCTCAAATTCCTTTACAGTCACAGTTATAATACCGTAAATACAGCAAATAATTCTAATGCATTATTTAACCATATGTATAGATGTAATCATAGTATCAAGTGGGATAGTTCTAAAGCGCTCGTTAAAAACACAGATATAATTGAAAGGAATATTCTAGAATGTGCATTATCCCAGTGCGGGAATGTATAATATTGACACTATCCTGCTAATTTGTGTTAAAATACCTTTTGCCTCTAATTAGCTCTTGTTACTCATGTGCTAATCTTTTTGTTTTTCTGTCCCGTTGTACATATGTATATATTTTTGTCATCTCGCCTTCTCCCTTCATTCCCTGACGAGGTGTACTTCTGAATACATGAAAGAACTTGGAATCCTTTTTCTTTTTCCTTTTGGGTTTGCATCATTCATTCATCTCACGTATTTAATTGTGAAATTCATTCCATATATATATATATATATATATATATATATATATATATATATATATGTGGGATGAATTTCACAATTAAACATGTGAAATGAATGAATGATGCAAACCCACAAGGAAAAAGCAAAACGATTCCAAGGCCTTTCGTGTATTCAGAGCTACACCTCGTCAGGGAATGAAGAGAGAAGGCAAGATGCCCATAAATATATACAACGTAGCGGAAACCAAAACAATTAGCACATACTTAACAAGAGTTAATGAGAGGCAAAAGGAATTTTAACAAGATATGGTCAATTTTATACATTCCCGCACTGTTATTGAAATTGTTTTTAAAATGGATAAATGCACATTCTAGAATATTTCTTTCACTTGTATCTCTGTTTTCAACAAGCGCTTTAGAACTATCCCACTTGATGCTATGATTACATCTATACATATGGTTAAACAAAGGATTGGAATTATTAGCTGTTCTACACGCATATTTATGCTGTTTTACCCTAATATCTAACGTTTTACCCGTTTGGGCTCGATATACTGAGTTACATTGTGTACATCCGATCGAATACACACAACCAACAACATTATCCGGGCTATTCTTTATTAAATGTGATTTAACAGTATTATTATACTTAAAGACTACATTGATGCCAATTGCTTTAAGTAAAGTCGGAAGATATTGAAAATTAACATGGTAAGGTAGGCAATTTCAATAACAGTGCGGGAATGTATAAAACTGACAATATCTTGTTAAAATTCCTTTTGCCTCTCATTAATTCTTGTTAAGTATGTGCTAATTGTTTTGGTTTCCGCTACGTTGTGTATATTTATGGGCATCTTGCTTTCTCTCTTCATTCCATGACGAGGTGTAGCTCTGAATACACGAAAGGCCTTGGAATAGTTTTTCTTTTTCCTTGCGGATTTGCATTATATATATATATATATATATATATATATATATTATATATATATATATATATATATATATTTATATATATATATATATACGAGGGTAATTCAATAAGTATCCGCACTTTTTATTTTCACAATTTTATTTTCACATCTGATAGATTATATAAACACATCACTTCTCAACATAGTCTCCCTGTTTCTCAATACACTTAGTCCATTGATCTACAAACTTCCTAATGCCATCACAAAAGAATGTTTTTGGCTGGGTGCGTAGCCAGTCATGCACCGCCTCCTTCAGGTCATCATTGCCTTGGAATCGCTGACCTCTCAAAGCGTTTTTTAGTGGTCCAAACAGGTAAAAATCCGAAGGTGCCAGGTCTGGACTGTAGGCTGAATGGTCGAGAATTTCAAATTTAAGTTCTTGAAGGCATTTTCTAGTCTGTGCAGCGGTATGAGGGCGCGCATTGTCGTGTAACAGAATAACACCTTCCGACAATCTCCCTCTCCGTTTTGTGCGAATTGCTTGCTTTAACTCATTCCGAAGCATGTCAGAATACGATGCACTTGTTACTGTAGTTCCACGCTCTAGATAATGTTCAAAGATAGGGCCTCGTGTATCCCAAAACAGTGTTAGCATAACATAACTCGGAATGAGTTAAAGCAAGCAATTCGCACAAAATGGAGAGAGAGATTGCCGGAAGGTGTTATTCTGTTACACGACAATGCGCGCCCTCATACCGCTGCACAAACTAGAAAATGCCTTCAAGAACTTAAATTTGAAATTCTCGACCATCCAGCCTACAGTCCAGACCTGGCACCTTCGGATTTTTACCTGTTTGGACCACTAAAAGACGCTTTGAGAGGTCAGCGATTCCAAGGCGATGATGACCTGAAGGAGGCGGTGCATGACTGGCTACGCACCCAGCCAAAAACATTCTTTTGTGATGGCATTAGGAAGCTTGTAGATCGTTGGACTAAATGTATTGAGAAACAGGGAGACTATTTTGAGAAGTGATGTGTTTATAATCTATCAGATTTGAAAATAAAAAGTGCGGATTCTTATGGAATTACCTTCGTGTGTGTGTGTATATATATATATATATATATATATATATATAATATATATATATATATATGTTAAACACAGACCGTGCATGGAACAAGGAACTCTTCTGGGAAAATTAAATCCACTATAGTCCGAATAAGTAATGGTAAATGACAAATACCATAGTTTTTCTTTTTCATGATGTTAGCCCGACGTGGGCAACGGGTCTCTCGCAAAGAGATCCCATAAATATAGCTTCCCTCACCAGCTATCTGCAAAGCAGACAGGATCCAGCTTTGGGACATGGATCTAGGGTTTAAAGCAAGCCTAGACCCCCTACATTCAGAACCTCTATATAAGTAAAAGACTCGCTGCATTCACGTCGGATTGAATAAATCAAAGAAAAAGGGGGTAACTATTGTATTTTTAGCCAAAAAAACCAACTTAAACCTCAACCGGGACATTGAGCGTCCACTTTTCAAGGCACGTAACACGTCCGTTTAATATACACAAACTCAGAATGGTTCCCTGAGAAAATTATATGTTAAACACAGACCATGCATGGAACAAGGAACTCTTCTGGGAAAATTAAATCCACTATAGTCCGAATAAGTAATGGTAAATGACAAATACCATAGTTTTTCTTTTTCATGATGTTAGCCCAACGTGGGCAATGGGTCACTCGCAAATAGGTCCCAAAAATATAGCTTCCCTCACCAGCTATCTGCAAAGTAGATGGGATCCAGCTTTGGGACAGGATGTAGGGTTTAAAGCAGCCTAGCCCCGCTACATTTAGAACCTCAATATAAGCAAAAGACTCGTTGCATTCACGTCGGATTGAATACATAAAAAAAAAAGGGGTAACTATTATATTTTTAGCTAAAAACCAAAACTTATACCTCAACTGGCAGAATTGAGTGACCCGTTGCCCACGTCGGGCTAACATCATGAAAAAGAAAAAAACTATAGTGTTTGTCATTTACCATTACTTATTCGGGCTATAGTGGATTTAATTTTCCCAGAAGAGTTCCTTGTTCCATGTACGGTCTGTGTGTATCATAAAAAAACTCAGGGAACCATTCTGAGTTCACTCCCATATATATATACACAGTGGTGTAGTGCTGTGGGAACGCGTGGGAACGGCGTTCCCTTACTTTTTTTGGTAGACGGAACGGCGTTCCCTCACTATTTCAAATAAATCCGAACTTACAAATCTCTAACGTCATGAAATTTTAATTCCCACCCCTAGGAGAAATATGAGAAAGAATCATTAACTGTTTCATTTCTTTTAGCTTCGACTGAGGCAATGCTAGCCTATAAAGATCTGGTGAAACAGTCACCACGGCGTACCAGTTGTTAACTTTTTTTTAGTTAATCATTCCATTTGTTAGCTATTTTTATTGATCGTACTGGATGTCGTATATCTAATGACACTGGAAATATTGCATCTTCAACCTTGGAATATATCCTAATATCCAGTGCATATGACCTCAAAATATCCCTGAAATTGGTCAGATTTCAAAAGATTTCCCGGGGGGCTTACAGTGCCCCCGGATCCCCAGCTGTATGGGCTCGCCGCGCTCGCCATTGTCCCCCCGCATCTGAGTAACACTTTCAAAATGCGTTCCCTCACTTCTTTATTTAGCACTACACCACTATATATATATATATATATATATATATATATATATATATATATATATATTATATATTATATATATTTGTGTCGAACTGCCTGCGAACTTTCTTCTTTGTTTCTTATGGCCGGCCAAACCACTGGCCAGATTTGGATGAGACTTGGGTGATAGGGGCAACTGAGGCCGGGAAAGACGATAGGCTATGTGGCGTCGCCTCCGAGGTCATCTGAGGCCACTGGAGGCCTCTGTATTCCAGAGTGGTTGAAAGATAGTGACATCATAGACACGTCATAAAAGATAGTGACATATAATGGGCGGAGCTCTAGCATATATATATATATATATATATATATACACACAGTATATCAAAACCTACGGTAAAATTATCACGACTTAACCTAACCATTCGTCAAGGGCGTACAATTAACCTATCCGGGCATTCAAGTGACCTAACCGGGCATTCAAGTGACCTAACCGGGCATTCAGTTGACCTAACCGGGCAATATATATATATATATATATATATATATATATATATATACACACACGAGTATATATCGTTCAATTTCCACCCGGGCAACGCCGGGTCGCTCCGCTAGTATATATATATATATATATATATATATATATATATATATATATATATATATATATATATATATATATATATACACAGTGTGTGGTGTGTGTGTGCATATATAATATATATATATATATATGCACAGTGTGTGTATATATATATATATATATATATTATTATACAGTACATATATATATATATATATATATATATATATATATATATATATCTATATATATTATATATATATACAGTATATGTACTGTGTATATATATCATCAGACCCGTAACTAGCTAATTTTGCGCCCGAGGCAAGATCATAAAATTGCGCCCTCCTATACTTGCGCCCCCCTATAAAATTGCGCCCCCGTATTCCTATAACACTACACGATCCTCTAAGTGGTAAATTTCTGTAGTGCATCATCGATACATTGTCCACACAATAGTTCTTTTTGTATTGATTTCCATTTACAGAAATTTTCACGATGATTAGTTGAATTTTCATGTTCTACAATACGGTTTAAATGTTTTCACTCATTAAATCCTGTTTTCTGATTTGCAATATTCGGTTTGGAAAAGCGCTGATCGAATAATATGGCTGGAAAACAGAAAATAAAGTACTGAAAAGTACTGAAAATTTATAGAAATGCCCCCTTTTCCTAATCGCATGGCGTGCTTGGAATGGTAGATACATATTTTATATAGTTTTTCTGCGCCCCTCAGCTTTGCGCACCCGAGGCAAGTGCCTCACTCGCCTCGCCCTTGTTACGGCACTGTATATCATGAACCCAGAATTTGGATTCATGATCAGCTGAGATTTTTATTGTCCCGGTCTGTCCGCCAAAGAATCTGGCAACCCTATATATATATATATATATATATATATATATATATTTTTTTTTTTTTTTTTTCAACTGCAAAGAACACGCAGTATAATTAACGTAAAGAACGACGCTTGTATAGAAGACGTTCCGCGCAAGATGAGGAGGGAGAACGAACAAATGAAAAAATGAGGTAACCACCCGGGAATCGAACCCGGGATCTTCCTCATTACCTCATTTTTTCATTTGTTCGTTCTCCCTCCTCGTCTTGCGCGGAACGTCTTCTATACAAGCATCGTTCTTTACGTTAATTATACTGCGTGTTCTTTGCAGTTGAAAATGTATATATGTGCGGCATGCGGGAGGTGCCCCCCCGGGGCGTTGGTTTCTGCGCGTATGTAGGAGAATTACGACTTCTGATCGAGCGAGGCCCATGGTGTAATGGTTATCATATCTGACCGGCAATCGGAAGATCCCGGGTTCGATTCCCGGGTGGTTACCTCATTTTTTCATTTGTTCGTTCTCCCTCCTCATCTTGCGCGGGACGTCTTCTATACAAGCGTCGTTCTTTACGTTATGTATATATATATATATATATATATATATATAATGTTTCAGATCAACAAAGACCCTAGGATCCACTCATGGTTGGTCTACCTAACTGTGTTCGTAATTGTGTATTGTGCAGTCCTCCGTGGTGGTGGCGGAGGGGACCTACAATTTTATGTGGGTTCCGAACCACAAAGCCTTAATTTTACTACCTTAAACTATATCCAATCTATCAACATATGCGTCTAATCGATTTTTAAACATGTTTATAGACGTGCTACTAATTACTTCTACCGGCAAACTATTCCAGCTATTTACTATTCTATGCGTAAAACGTTTTTGGCAATTGCTGTCTCGAACCTTCTACTTGTTAACTTACACCCGTTATTTCTAGTCCTATTATATTGAGATATTTCAAAAAAGCTATCTCTATCTACGTTATCGAACCTATTCATAATTTTGAAAACCTGGATTAGATCACCCCTTAGCCTCCGAGTCTCGAGTGTAGTAAATTTTAACCTATTTTAACCTAATTTAAGCCTATCTTCGTACGACTTTGACCTAAGCGACGGAATCATCTTAGTTGCTCGTCTTTGAACTCTTTCGAATTTGTCTCTATCTTTGCTCATATGCGGATTCCAAAATTAGATCGCGTACTCCAAATGGGGTTTAACTAATGATTTATAAAGAGGAACTATAATAACGCGCGATTTGTACCCAAATTCCGAGCTATAAAACCTAACACTTTGTTCGCTTTATTGACCGCT
>JAJOZX010004552.1:272500-355000 GCA_023014485.1 Bathynomus jamesi
TTAAATAGCAGGATGCAACGTGTACCCCATTTGCAAGTAAATTTCGTTTTCCATTCCTTAAAAATTCATTGTAAATGTAATTCAAAATGGCGTAATGGCGTCTCACTTTCGAAATTCTAAGAGTGTCTTTGTAATTTTCGCGCGCGAACAAATTTTTTTTTCCTTTTCGTTCGAATCTCGATTGTTTTCAAACCGACTCACGTTTGCCTTTCTATAGAATCGGACTCTGTCGCGACTCAATTTAAGTCTGAAATTTAATTTGAGAGTCGTCTGTTTCTTCTTCGTGCTGTTTATTTTGTAATGTGGAGTAAAAAATTAGAATCGAAATTTGAGAGTCGTTTGTTCCATCTTTCTTCGCGCTGTTTCTTTAGTTTTCGTTGCTTCGGTCGGAGAGAGAAGTTTCAAAATTGAAAAATTGCGGGCCGGTGATTCATCCTTTTTCTTCCACTTTTACTGTCTTACAGCCTACCTTTTTGTGTTTAGTTTTTTTGGTGTTTACATTTTCTGAATTAGTAATAATGGTAATGAAAATAATAATAATAATGATTAGGAAATTTAAATAGATTGTGTCATGCATTTTTATACGGTTAGATTTTAAAAGGTTGTGCGTAAATTTGTAACGCATTTCTAGGTAATGAAAATATGTATGTATTATTCAATGAGTAACAAAATCTTTCAGAATTTATTAGGTAGTTTTTGAGATTATTCTTTGACTGGATGTATATAATGATAGGCTTATTTTATTGTTTAATTACAGAGGCTTTTAGGGCAAGGCCGAAAGTTGGGGTATAATTTTAAGTATCGCTTCGTTTTATAGGTTAAGTTACTGTAATTTTAAAGTGAACGTCGAAAAATAATCTTAAAGACACTAATTCATACTGGGTCAATTCGGACTGTTTAAGTTTATTATGCTTGCCGTATATAAATTGTGTGAGACTTCAAAATAAGCAAAATTTGTTAATTGAAATAGAGAAATTGTTTCCGTAAAATTTTCGATAAATTAAGTTCTGTTTTTTATTTTTTTTATATACTCATTAATTATATACTTATATATTAACTTATACTTATATATTAATTATATATAGATTTATATACTCATTAATACTCATTAATTTTTGTAGGTGGGCTGTTTTTGTTGTCTACCTTTTTCTTTTTCATTTTCAAGACAATTCCGCATGATTTTGTATGGTTAGGGCTGTTTAAATTTTTTATTCTGAAATTAAATTTTATTGTGTTAGGGAGTGTGTTTTTTTGTTTAAAGTTTTATTTTGGGTATTAAAAATGAAAAATGTCTTTTTTTTTCGTTCGCGCGTTTGCATAGAAAATGTTACAAAAATTTTTTCCCGATGTACTGCAGTTAAATTCGGTTCGGTTAGGAATATTTTTATAGAGGCTGGCTTACAACACAAAGCGAACACTCTTCATTATACAATGATTTGTTTTGATTTTTGTTTTGTTTACATAGTATGTTGCGTGTATTTTGGGGTTCTTAATATCTGTTCTTATTTAAAATAACGATGTAAATTTGTAGTTTCACTTGGAAACGATAAATTATAGGATTTTTGTGATTTACAAACCATACTGGGTTTTGTGTTGAAGGAGAGAGTTGTCTCTCAGATGTAATTTGTGAATTGCGAGTTTGCTTCCTATGAAATTTAGCTTTTCAAGTTGGAATTAATGTAGTAAATTCATTTTCGGTATTAATATTTAATTTTTTTTTATTTAATAACTGTTTTGGAAAATTGTTATTGTTTAAAACTTCAGTCGGGTCTACTAATGCAGTTAAAACATGGGCTAGAGTGTTCACCCGAAGATGGAGCCTTTTAGATGGCCAGTGTTTTTGTGGTCGCTATGTGTGCTTCCCCCAAAGTGTAAGAGGGTTTGTGATTTTCAGAGAATTGCTTACATGAAGTTTCTGGGGCTCCTTTTTGTCTTTTGTATTTGAATGTATCGATGTGATTTATGAAGGTAGTTTGAATAATAATATTTGTTAAATTATAATAACGGTTACTATGTATGGGCGCTTTATATTTCTACTGTGCAATTTTGTTTCGTGCGTTTTAGGACTTCTTTATCTTCTACGATGTAATTGCCATAAGTGACCTTATTGGTAGCTAGGCGTGATTAAATTTTTGCGAAATTTTGAGATTTGTCATTTTTTTTTCCCCGTGAATTTGGCCAGAGCAAATTTGTAGTTATTGTTTCGAAGTGAACTGTCGAGAAAATTCGGTAAATTAAATATGAAATGATAATCAGTACCAGTATAAACGTTTCGAATAACTTTTTTTCAAAATTTCAAGTCTCGATTTGGAGGCAGCTAAGTTGGATCCAAATTCCATTCATTGAGTTTAGTTGACCCGATAGGTGATCGATCACCAATGAGAGAGAGAAGAGATGAGTAGAGAAGAGAAACCGAAATGCGCAGGGACTTGGCGCAGGACAGTTTCGGAAGAGAAGAAGACAGAGAAGAGAAACCAAATGTCCAGGGACTTGGCACAGGACAGTTTCAATGGTCTACTGGTATTTTTCGGGCAGTAGCTGGTCACGCTGCTCGATGCTTCGCTAAATATGTGTTTTAGCACTCAGTAGGCAAGCCACGAGAGCTTGAACGAGTGTCTAAGGCTTTACTGTCCATACAGACATACAGTAGGTTTGTTGCGAAACTGCCTACGGCGAAGTGATCGTTTGATTATTGCCAGTAGAGAGTCTTTCAACTGGACGTAGGAAGAGCAGCGTTCACTGACAAAAGTTGAGATGAGACAGGCGAGTTGATTCTTCGACTTCTAGAATTGCAAATTCCGTCCAATTCTGGTGCGTGGTTCCCCTTTTCAGTATATCTCCCTCCTGATCCTTTTAGAATTGGACGTCTCTCTTTTTTTTTTGCCATTTGGAGAGAGAGCGGAACCAACCTAAAGCGTGCTGACCTGTTGCATGGTGATGCAATCCCTTGCATTCTAGCGAAGTGAGCAGGAGCTGCGATTAATAATTGAAGAAGTCAGTTGTCAGCGTGCGGATTGTGATCTAAACAACGTCTAGCTATTAATGTACTGATTATTTATTAGGTAATGAAATTATTTATAAGTGAAAGGGTGCGATTATTGCCCATATTTGTTGTGTTTTTCGTGAAATAGTATGTGCGCTCTGGTCAGTATTTTATATAAACGTTTTCTTATTTTTCTAGGTTGCCCTGTTAGTAACTGTATAACTATGTAACTGTATAAATAATTGTTTCAAACGAAAAGCGATCTTTGATGAGGAATCGCTAGAATAGATTGTGAACTTGAAATTTGTGTAACCAATGTTAAGAAAATTGTCCGTTAGTTTTTGGCACGTTATAGATTCATTACAGGTTGTAAATTTGATTATTAGCGTGAAATGTTATTTTATGAAAAATGTGAAAATTCTAGTTTGTTTTCGATTTTTATAAAACGATACAATCTTATCTGATGTGTGGAATTTGTCATTCTAATGATTTCTTCTCTAACTTGAATCTTCTTTAAAAAAAAAAAATTGCAAAATAAATAACTTTGTTGAATAAATAAATACATTTGTTATATTAATAAGTTTTCCTAGTGTAAAACTTATTTTCAAGGGGGTGATGCGAGTGTAGTAATGTCTAATTAAAAATTAGAATATTTTGGTTATAAGAAATTAAAAGAAGATAATATTAAATAAATGAAATTACGATAAATTATGGTTGTTTATATTATAATGATATTTAATTAGAATGTTTTGGTTATAAGAAATTAATAGAGATAATGATGTTAACAAATGTATTTGCGATAAATGATGGTTTGTTTATTAAAATTATAAAATACGAATTGGCAACACAACGCCTGAAAACAAGCGGGACGAGAGACAAATGCCCAGAAATGCCCTTTAGGTATCGGCCCGCCTTGCGTTTACGAAGGTGTCTCTTTTCGTGTTAGAATGTAATTGTGAATTTAAATTCTTTTTGTGTCTCTCGTCTTAAGTATTATAATTAAATTCCCCCTCGCATTACCCCGTTTAACTAAGTCTGTTTCGGCAATAATAAAGTCGCAAAAAGTGTAATGAAGATTATAATTGACCCCAGTCTCTCTTTGCATTGTTAACGGCTTTTCCACTCAGGCCACGCTACCATACATTTATATACGGTACAGCGAAAGCGAGTGAAAAGCGTGTAAAGAGAATGAATAATGGTAAAAGAGAAATTGAATAACGAGTAGAAAGTAAAGTAAATAATGAATTATAATAATGAAGAAAGTTAACCACGACACTACGAATCCATCGGCACCGGGTTCGAGACCCGACGGCAGTCGGCGCGCAGCAAAACCCAGCTGTTCATCCTTCCACACAATAAAGAAAGTGGTTGGTAGATAAATGGGTACCCTAGGTGGCCCAGTGGTTAAGACGCTGGGATGCTGATGGGGCGTGGTTCGGATTCCACGTTAAACTGTAGGTCTAAGGTGGAGTGAAAAGCTTGACCTTCGTCAGAATGAACAATTCGGGCGGAAGCTAACCAAAGTTATATATTGGATAAAAACGAAGACGTAGAGCAAAAAAGTCATTATATTTGGCTGCAGCCGACGTTTCGGGCAACTCTATTCATTTTCAAGGCCTAATAAATAAAAGCTAAAATTAATGCATGATAAAAAATATAATGTCGAGAGTTAAAAACTAATATAGAGTACAAAATTAAAACTGTTCAAGAATAAAAATTAAAATTACAAAGTGGAAACAGGCATAAGCGAATATCAAATCAAAAGTAAAAAATATATAAATGACAAAAAATATATGAATGATAAAAATAAAACTTAAAACTAAAGACATTCAAACGTAAAATTGTTAAAAAACTTTACAAATAAAAAGTTAAACGGAATAAAAAGTTAAACGAAAAATCACAAAACTAAACCAACATACCTATGCTCACCTGACAGCCACAAGAAACTGAAATGAAAAGGAGACAGGGTCGCAAGGGAAAATTTAGTAGGTAGTTATTCTAATCAATATAAAGGGGGTAACAGCCAGAATCAATGTTTAAATTAGAGTTCAAAAAATTAATACACAGAGATTTGTAAATACGAAGGGAGGACGGGCATTTTAATGATTTAAGAATTTTAAAATTGTCAACAGAAACGTCAATCTTACACTTGATAGAATGACTTCTAATAGCAGACTGTTCTTTTCTCGACAAAACCTTCCCTGTCCTATGACTAATACCCATATGGGAGCAAAATCTCGCCTGTAAAGAACGAACTGTACTGCCAACGTAGTTCCCCTGGGAACACCCAGCGCAGGTAAACAAATAAACAACAGAACAACTTATCGCAGGGGGGATTTTGTCCTTACATCGGAAAAACCATTCAAGGGTATTATTATTTACGAAGGCACTCTAAAATCAGTGTGAAAACAAAATTTCCTCACAACACTCAACAATTGCTTCTTCACAAAAGAGTTAAAATGGTAGATATCCTGTAAAACAAGATATTTACAATTCTTAGGAACATCATACGTTGGGACAATGTTGGGGGAGTATACATTATTAAGAAATTTACCAAATAACACATACAAGATCCCGTGGAAAACCATTTTTAAAGAAAAAAATCAGTAAGGAATTCAAACTCATTATGTAGCAGAACAAAGTTCGAGCAAATATTATAAGCTCTCTGCACAAGTGTGCGAATGGAACTTAATTTATAATTAAAATCGCAAAAACTATAAAAATTAAAACCCAAACCCGTAAACGTAGGCGTACGTAGAAGTTAAAACGGTCGAGCCAGATTTGGAATGGAGCAGATTTGGAATAGAGCAAACGTCTCGTCAACATAACGTCTGTACAATTTGGGTTTAAGGTGAGGGGGCACTCACAGAAGACCCTTTCCTCAAGATGCGACATGAAAATATTTGCAAAAACGGGTCCCAAGGGACTCCCCATCCCAATTCCATCCAGCTGACGGTAAACTGCTCCTTGAAAATTAAAAAATTATCCTTGACTGCCAAAGTCAAGAGCTGCTCAAACTGTGCTCTACCAAAGCCGTGAAAAGGTGAGTCCGACTGTGGAAATGCTTTATTCAAAATAATTATAATGGTCTCATCCAAGGGGACATTTGTAAAGAGGGAAGATACATTGAAACTTGTCATAAACAAAGAATTCATATCAAACTTCTTAATTTCCGACGCAAAGGAAAAACGATCCTTAACACTGTACGAGTTCACGATAAAGGAAGTTAGTAGTATGGACACAAAATGGAAGAGTGCAGAGATGTTGCAGAGATAATGATCAATGTTGTAATGTTGCAAAGGGATGGTGGGGTATGTTGCAAGGGGGAGGGGTATGCAATGAAGGGGTGGGGATATGCAATGAAAGGGGGAGGGGTATGCAATGAAGGGGGAGGGGCATGCAATGAAGGGGGATGGGGTATGCAATGAAGGGGGAGAGGGGATGGGGAGGGGAATGCTGTAGGTGCAACAAGGCGTCATGAAACTTGGAGGCGGCGTTATCCCCCAAGAGAAAGACAGGAGAAGGAGAGGAAGGGAGAGAGGTGTTCACCTGGCAGGAGCCAAGTGCATATTAACACTTCAGCCGACCCGCCGTCCTCTTATAGGCCCCTAATCAGCCAGTTGGCTTAGAAGGAGCCAAGGGGGAGAGGGGAGGGAGCTTCGGGGAGAGAAGGGAGGATGACCCCCCCCAAAGGGGTTGCCTTAACCTAAGAGAGGAAGAGAAAGGAGAGACGGAGGAGGACTTTGGGGGAGAAGGGGGGATATCCTTACCCCCAAAGAGAAACCTAACCTAAATCTTAACCTTACAAAGTAGGATAGTGAGATCTTTATTCCGCCGAAGTTCACATTTTTATGAAGGTCCCGAAGCCAAGCGGGTCTTATATAGAGGAGTTACCAAAGCAAGTGCACTTTCTCCTTTAAGAGAATTAATTATTAACCCTTTAAGGACTAAAGGTACAAATTGCTAACGTTTCAAATACACGCATTCATAACTTAACCCTACAAAAAACTCAGGGCTTAAAGGTTAACATTAAAAGAAATACATTTAAACCGAAATAAATAAAACACCATTCTATTTATAAAATAAATAAATAGAAATTAAATACACGCACTTTATCTTCTACTGTACAAAATCAGAAAAATAAAAAATAAATCATTCCAATAACATATTCATTTATTCATTTGTTTTCAAGCTAATTTCATACAAAAATATTACTACACACTTTATATATATATAATTATTTTAACTAACTTCACCTAAGGGTCTATTTATATATATATATATATATATATATATATATATATATATATATGCTTACCATAATTTCTTTGCCTCAAACCGGGACATTTTTAGGGTTTTACTTGAAAAAAATAGGAAAACATGTGATACACCACATACACGAAGTTATAAAGAATATTTACTTTAGTACAAACAAATAAAGGCTAAAATATATCAATTACCTGCATGGAATCACTCTTTGGAGAACCAGATGTATTTTTCACTAGCGTGAACCTTTCTTAGAAATGGTTTGTTATTTTTTATTTTTTCATAAAACTCACTGCAACTTAAATCAATGTTTAGTTTACAGTACATTAGTCCTTTTACTGTTGATTCGGTCATTCGACCTCTTTCCTGAGACCATACATTGTTCATCACTGAAAATACCCTTTCAACAGGAGCAGAAGTGCCTGGTAGACAGAAAATATACTCCATAACACGGCTGAGGTTATGCACAGAAATGTTCCGGTCTTTAAAATTATTAAAGAGTTGAGCCCATTTTTCTTAACAATTTATATTCTTTATTTTCCAAATATCGTAGTTTGAAGACCAAAATGTCTTGGCAATCACTACTTCGTCAAACAGTTCATCTACGTTTATTGCGGCATTTCCAAGCGTTTCATTAATTTTTATAGCTGATGTTTCAATTTCTGGCCATTTAATATCACTGTTGTTTATCCAGACAAAGTATTCTCCTCCACCAAAATTATTTTCCCACATCTCAATGTAAGATAGACATCGATCATAAAATTTTGTAAATTCATCTACAATCAAATCAGCAAATTATTTTTATTCTCGCGTTTTTTCTGACCGGGACAAAATGACAAACTGACCGGGACGCCGGGACAGGACCTTCAAAACGGGACAATCTCGGGCAAAACGGGACGTATGGTAAGCCATATATATATATATATATATATATATATATATATATATATATACACAGGGTGTTTGAAAACTTTCTGTACAAATTGTAATGGGGGATAGGCAACACCAAGACAAACCCTTTTCGTCTATAAGTGTATGTCCGCTGACGTCACCATTCGGCGCGAGAGGGCGCCGCTGCAATTGGCTAAAAGGTGAAGTGGGCTAGACTCGCGCTTGCCGCGGGCATTCTTAAATCGGGCGTAGTACGCGTAACATGGAGCGCTTCACGACTGCTGAGATGGCTGACATGCATATGGTGTATGGGGCTGCCAATGGAAACGGAAGAGCTGCTGTGAGGTTGTACCGACAGCGCTTCCCAAACAGACGTGTGCCAAACCACCAAACGTTTGCGCATTTGCATCGGCGACTGCGAGAAACTGGAACATTCCATGCAAACATGCATGACACTGGTCGGGAGAGAAAACGTGCGCACTCCTGACATGGAAGAAGAAATCCTACGGCGATTTGAGGACAATCCAAGCGCAAGCACGCGAGGTGTTGCACGTATCCTCGGTGTGAACCACGACCTGGTCTGGAGAGTGTTGCACGAGCAGCAGTTACATCCGTTTCATCGTCAGAGAGTCCAGGCATTACAACCTCGGGATTACCCTCTTCGTGTGGAATTCGCACGCTGGTTTCTGCAGCAGACAGCGGTGCAGCCTAATTTTCCGAATTATGTGCTGTTCTCAGATGAGGCCTGTTTCACACGTGAGGGTGTGTTTAACATGCACAATTCTCACGTGTGGGCGCACGCAAATCCACATGCTACACGGGTTTGTAATGCCTGGACTCTCTGACGATGAAACGGATGTAACTGCTGCTCGTGCAACACTCTCCAGACCAGGTCGTGGTTCACACCGAGGATACGTGCAACACCTCGCGTGCTTGCGCTTGGATTGTCCTCAAATCGCCGTAGGATTTCTTCTTCCATGTCAGGAGTGCGCACGTTTCTCTCCCGACAGTGTCATGCATGTTTGCATGGAATGTTCCAGTTTCTCGCAGTCGCCGATGCAAATGCGCAAACGTTTGGTGGTTTGGCACACGTCTGTTTGGGAAGCGCTGTCGGTACAACCTCACAGCAGCTCTTCCGTTTCCATTGGCAGCCCCATACACCAAATGCATGTCAGCCATCTCAGCAGTCGTGAAGCGCTCCATGTTACGCGTACTACGTCCGATTTAAGAATGCCCGCGGCAAGCGCGAGTCTAGCCCACTTCACCTTTTAGCCAATTGCAGCGGCGCCCTCTCGCGCCGAATGGTGACGTCAGCGGACATACACTTATAGACGAAAAGGGTTTGTCTTGGTGTTGCCTATCCCCCATTACAATTTGTACAGAAAGTTTTCAAACACCCTGTATATATATATATATATATATATATATATATATATATATATATATATACACACACAATGTCTTTACAATTTCGTAATTTTTTTTCGTTCATTTTATTAATTCTTTCGATTTGAAAACTCTATATATATATATACACACACACACACACACATTTATATTAAATTCCCATATGAAAACAGGTTTAATAATATGTCGAAGATATGCTGAAATGTATATTAAATTTGGCAATAACGTTTATTCTCATACAATAACGTTTATTTCTACGTTATGTTAGACGAGGAGGCAGGTACTCAAAAGATTCACCCATATTAGCCCGAGGCTTTTTTGAAGGTCGCAAAGACTGACCGCAAGCTGGCGAGAATGGAATGTGGGTCAAATTTCCACTCTAAAAAGACTTCGTCTCTTCTGTCTCCACGCGAGAGGTTTCCCTTGTATATAAATAATTTTATTAACTTCGTTATTTTCCTTTACGTTTAATTTGTACGGTATCATATTCAAATTAATGTTTCTGTTTTTGATTTTAAATGACTGTCAAAAATTATAATTATCAGAAAATCAGCTTAAAGGTCTTTTTCAAAATTAATACACATGTACTTAGGAAGTACTCAATAATTACTACTGTAATTTGCACCATCCTCTATATATATATATATATATATATATATATTATATATGTGTGTGTTAACCCCTCCGTCTATGGCCCGTGTTGGTTCGAAGTCGACGGGGGTTCTAGTTAGGTGGCAGCAACGGATGTGTGACTTGAAGTAGTTTTCTTCTATATTACTCTCCGAGTTCTTCTATAGTGGCTCGGAGGACTCTGATAGACTTACTCAAAATGCTGAAGGTTCCGGACTCTTCTTATAGCGTATCCGGAAAGTTTAATGACTAAGTTCTTCTGAAGAGAGCAAGGCTCGAAGGAAAATAAAAAGTTTCTTACTGTAATTTACTGCTAAAATGTACAGGTAGTGCTCAGCCTCTGAATTAGCTTCTGAATGACAATGGAAATTTTTACTGGGTTTATATACCCAAAAACTGCTAACATCATTATTATTAAATGCTAAAAGGCTGTATTATTTTTGCACAATATTCAAAATAAAGTAAATTTTTAGCTGTGGTAAGGCTTGAACGAGTAAACAAAATATTTGAAGACGAAACCATATTTTTATCTTAAACCGCGACTTTTCAGATCTGATGTTATCATGATCTGCCAAGTTAACTAAAAGTGGAAATCGGACTATGCATCTTTACACTAAAATATGCATATGAGTAAAATTTTAAGGTTTAAGATGTACAATTTTAATGCTTAGGCAAGACATGATCTCATCTTTTATAACGAAAGAGAATGTATACAAAATATGAACATTGCAAAGCTTAAGCAGGATTTCTTATTAAGCGAAATCTAAAAAAATAATTATGAGATTTCAAAAAACAACAGGTCACCAATTATTTAGCAAAGTAGAAAGTAAATCAAAATTTTTATCCAAACTCGCGTTGGGCGATTTTGGTCCTTATGTAAAAAGGAATACACACACGTACATACTTATGAGTATAGGCATTATATAAAGTTAAATATAAGAATATACAGGATTATATAAAAACATGAACCATATAACACATGAATTTTTAAAATGGCTACTTTTTCTTAAAATGGATAAAATAACTATATAAATGAATACATGAATTACGTGAAGAATAAGATATATAGGAATATGGGAATTATTTATGGTTCATTTTTACAGGGCTCTTCCCTCTAGAATGATATTAATATAATAATGTAACATCCTAACTAATGCTAACTAGATGATAACTATGGGTTTTATAATACAGATTTATATATACAACATAAGTCGGGTGGTTAAGTCTAGTTCACGTGGTCTGGGTACGCACTCTTGGTCGTGCATAAATAGTTTCATGTTCCGTGTCACTTGGTTTTCTTTGTTCCCAGAATGATCTTTTCACCACAAATATACCGAGGATAATAGCACATACAATAATGATACTAACGGCAGATGTTGAGAAAATGGTTACCGGTTGTAGTATTTGTAAGAGGTTATTTTGGTTATCCGAAATTTTAAACCGGCTCAATTGATCATTCCATTCAGGGGCATGTAGTTCGGGTAGGATGGTTACAGGTTTTATGGAGAGATTTAAGATCTCTATGACGGGTTTAAATTTAATTTGCGACGGGAATGGGTATGAGTTATTAAGGGTAACCTTGTACGGGTTGTATATTTGGAGGGCTTTTGAACGCAAGGAGCAACCAATTGGTAGCTGAATAACCATAGGGATTGTGATGAGGGAATAATTCGATGGACACTCGAGAGTAGCGGCAGTCCTGTTCGCGAAGAAACCCAGATGTCTGGTCCAATTCGTAGTTGGATGGTTTTAGGGGAATAAATTTTTTAAATGAACATAGGGGCATGCCGGTCACGAATTAATCGATAAAGCAAGACCTAGTAGTTGGAAGAATAACTGGTTTGAGTGGAGGCAGACGAGTTGTTTATTTGGTTGCGGGAATCGGCAATGCCGGACGTCGCTATCTGACATCATAGAATAAGCTGATAGATCTTTGGTGAGGAAAAGGTAAGGTGGTACGGTGGGTAAATACAATCGATAGACATTAGAGTTGTTTTGGTAGGGTGTTGGGAAAGGGTGAAATTTATATACGTCATAAGTGAGGACATCGAAAAATGGTATAATTATGAGGTATGTGTAGGGGCGTGGTCCATGTACAGTCCAGGTGTATTCTAGAAATTGAGGGTAATTAGTGTGGTTGAGTGGGAATATGGGTGATAATTTTAATTGTGACTGGGCGGTGTGAATCAAGGACTGAAGTATTTCCCATGGTATTAGGGTGGAAAGAGTGATTTTTCCATGGGCTAGCTGGGTTGCACGCAAAACCTTGGAATGAATCGTAGTTATTCGTTGTAAGTATTTATCGATTAGGGTTACTTGTAGGTTCATTATCTCTATTAATTCTAGATATCTTTTGTGTTCTTTGTATTGAGCTAACATGGATTCAAGGTATGTGAATCTGTCCGAAAGGGAGTGAGGAAGCGATTGTTTTCGTGTAATGACCTAATAGTTTGTTCTAACATGTGTCCATTATATTGTCGATTTCGCGCGAAGAGATTCAATTTAAGTTCAATTCTTTTAATATCTTCTTCGGTTGCTAATCCGAATAAACCTTTGAACAGTTTCCCTCCTATATCTATCAGTCCCCTTTTACTTCTTTGGTTAAAGTTTTCTGAATTTTTAGTTTCAGTTTGTATCCATGGTAAGGCTAATATTTCTGATAGGGCGCGTGCTGTAGTTTGAATATTTTCGAGGGTATTTTCTAACAGAACGCGACTAATCTGATCTTTTCCTTGGAAAGAATTCTGGACTTTACTTTCAAACGTTTTTAATTGGGTTTGTATCTGAAGGAGATTGATTTTAATTCTAGCAGGGGGTTGCAAATTTATATAAAGGTCTGCGTGCCCTTTCAAAAATTTACCTTCTGCAAGTTTTTCTATAACAACTCCGGTAGAAATTTTAATGCTAGGTCTACAAGAGTAAATAATTTGGAAAATTATAAGGGGGACAATTTTATTCATTTCTACGCCTAAGTTATACGGAGCTGGGGGTAGTTGTGTGGATACTTGTGTGGATACTTGTGTTTGTGGGCGAAGGGGTCGGCCTCGTTTTGGTGGCAATGGGGGTCGACCGTTGAGCTCGGATTCTGAGCGGGTTCGTTTCTTATGTGAAGGTTCTAGTTCACGTGGGTGATGCATTTGCGGGCGGTATGTAGGGTCCGTGCGTCGATCATCAATCGGCGAGGGTGGTGACAGAGGAGATGGTGGAGTTGGAGGAGATGGTGGAGTTCCACTGAGTGATCCTCTCGAAGGGGTTTCTCCAGGGTCTGGGTCCGATGGGACGCTTGGCTCTGGGGCCTCCTCTTGTTCAGAGATTGCCTCGAGTAATGGTGGTATTACGAGGTACCAATCTTCGTCATGGGTAGCGGTTCCCGCGGTGACCACTTCAGTTTTTTGATCCCTGCCCGATTTGTTAATATCTTGACCTTTTGAAGGATAGGCGGCTCGAACGCCTGGCAGCTGTTTTTTGGGAAGGTGTTGTTCGGAAGCTATCTTCAAATTGTCAGCGTGAATGATCTTTAGTTTGGAATGATCCCGGAGGTCGAGGATTTCATAACGATTTTTTCCGAGGTTTTCATAATCCTATATGGGCCATCCCATTTTGGGTATAATTTGCGATGAGCACCTGGCGGTTTCACGCTCTTCAGATAACATCGCATACCGACGATTATAGTCCGTTGACGGGGATGACGCCTATGTTGCTCTTGCTCCATCTGTTGGTTTCGTTGGTCGAGGGCATAGCGGATTATGTCAAAAATCTTGAAAGATCGTTCAGCTAGTTGCTGATTTGCTTCTGCCATTTCGGAAGATGTTAGAACTGCCGGGTCGGTTTGGTCGGGCAAATCAAAAGGTAGACGCTTGTCGTAGTGATAGAGGACGAAATGAGGGGTGTCCCCGATGGACACATTATAGCCATTGTTGATGGCTGTTTGTACCATGGGAAGGGAATCATCCCATGTACGGGAGGATGCATCGACAACGTGGCGCAGGGCTTCCAAGATCTTTCGATTGTGCCTTTCCACTAAGCCGTTTGCCTGCGGATGGTATGCCACAATGTGTGTATTTTTAATTTTACACATGTTACAGAGTGACTCGAACAGTTTGGAAGTGAAACTAAGGGCGTTATCCGAGATTAGGATGGAAGGAGTGGTATGATTTTGGATGACGCGTTCCACTAGGGCTCTTGCCACAGTTTCCGAGGTCTGGTCTGGAATGGCGGCTACTTCGCTGTAACGCGAGAAGTGGTCCGTAAACACAATGATGTACTGATTTCCCTTTGATGTTTTGGGAAATGGTCCCAGTATATCCATTCCAGTTCTTTGCCAGGGCCTTTGGCATACTGGATATTTATGCATCGGAGCTGTGGATGGTACGTTGCCCTTATGCTTTAAACACGACGGACATTCGGCGATGTATTCTTGTACCTTTTGTTCATCTCGGGAAAGTGGTATCGCTCCAAAAGACTTGATGGTGCGATCCGGCCCCATGTGTCCATACAAAGGTGAGTCGTGACAAAGTCCAATGGCTATATCGACGAGATCCTTTGGTATCTCCACGAGGTCGTTTCCATCTTCGTTCCTGAAATGTACGAGCCCATCTTTGAGGTTGTACTGTTCTTTTACCTTCGATGGTTCCTTTTGTTCCAGGCGCGCCCGAAGGTTTGGGTGTGTTGGTCCTGTTGTTGGGAGTATTGCAGACACTCGTAGTCGAACACAGGAAGAATTCCTATTTTATTCACTGGGCGTCGGGCTTGAGTCTCGACAATCCGTCTGGAATAACTTGCAGTTTTCCCGGTTTGTATACGATTTTCGCTGCAAAGTCCTGAATCAACAGAGCCCATCTACTCAATCGTCCTTCAAGTAGCTTGTCCTTGAAGAGGTACGTGAGTGGCTTATGATCAGTCTTGATGGTTACATCGTAGCCATAGACGATATTTCGGAATTTTTTCAAAGCCCAATATACCGCTAGGGCCTCTCGGTCCGTAGTGGAATAATTCCGTTGAGGTGCAGAGAGAAGTTGACTGGCATAAGCAATGGGTAATTCCACACCGTCTACGTCCTGTAACAGGACGGCTCCTAGTCCATAGGAGGAAGCATCTGTGGCTATGATGAAGGGTCTTGTGTAATCAGGATATTGTAAAATGGGATGACAGGTTAGTTTATTAATTAAAGTTTCAAAGGCATGTTGGTGATCGGATTCCCAGTTAAATTTCGAATTTTTCTGGAACAAATTAGTAATGGGTTTAGCAATATTTGAAAATTGGGGGATAAAGTTCCGATAGAATCCGACAAAACCAATAAATGCACGGGCGTCGTCGATGGTTTTGGGTACAGGGTACCTTTCCAGGGCTTCGAGTTTGGCTGGATCAGGTTTAATTCCTGTGGACGAGAGTAGGAATCCTAGGTATACCAGGGATTCTTGTAAAAAATTGCACTTTGCAAGCTTCAGTTTAAGGTGTGCTTTTCTCAAGTGTGATAGCACATTCTGAAGGCGTTGAAAGTGTGTTTTTATGTCCGAACTGTAGACGATAATATCGTCAAGATAAACGAGAGCTTCGACACCTAATAGGTCGGAAAGGACTATATTCATCAACCTAGAGAAATTAGCAGGCCCATTTCGGACTCCGAAAGGTAAAACCTGGAATTCGTAATGGCCTCGGTTAGTGGAGAAAGCAGTCAATGCCCGAGATTCGGGACTGACCTCCATTTGCCAATAACCCGATGCTAAATCGAGGGATGAAAAAAGTTCGCTTTCCCTACGTTCAGAATTGTTTCCTGCATGTTTGGAATCGGGAAACGGTCTGGGATGGTAATGTTGTTCAGGCGTCTAAAATCTATACAAGGGCGAGATGTTCCGTCCTTTTTGGAGACGAGAATCATAGGAGCGGACCAGGGACTAGCTGAAGGCTGAATGACATCCTGCTCCAACATGTCCTTGATGTGTTCCTCAATAGTGACTAATTGGGAATGTGGAACCCGATAGGGAGGAATGAAAATGGGTTTGGAATTGGGTTCCAACTTGATTTCAAAAGGGACCAAATTAGTTCGGCCCAGAGGATCTCCTTTTAGGGCAATCACATCTCTATTTCTTATCAGGAAATCGAGAAGTGATTCCATTAGTTTGGGATCCTGTAAAGCTGGTGACTCCTGAAGGGAGTGCTCCAGACATTTCTTATATTCTTCTTTTAATACTGAAGGATTTAACTCTAAGGAACTGGAAACACGATTTATCATACTGATGGGGAAATCTGAATCTACTTCTACTGTGGAAACAGTTCCTATTTTCTGATTTGAAGTTAATTCTATAGGACTTTTTCCTTTGTTTAAACAAACAACAGGGATAGCTGAATTCTGACTCTGACTAAGGACTTGGGCAATAAGAACATCTCTTTTGAAATTACTTTTCTCTGTAATCAGAGTACGCTCTGACTCTAATAATTTTCCTTGACTGTCAACTACTTTTGCTAGGAAACAAATCTTCTCATAAGGTGCTACTGTTATATGCTCGGTAGGGCATATGAAAAATTGTGAATCTGACTCTGGTTCGGCGACTAAAATTTGCCTTATTGGCTGAACTGAAGCTGGCTGACTGGAAACTGGCTGACTGGAAACTGGCTGACTGGAAACTGACTCTCTGGAAACTGACTGTGTTGATCCAACTGGATTCAACAACTGGAACTGATTACCCTGGGGTCTGACTTCTGGAGCGGTTGTCCCTCTGGATGCAACCGGCTGACTTGAACTGCTATCAAGTGGAGGGGGTTTCCTATTTCTTTCGGAAATCTGAACTGAACTAATTCTATTAGCATTAAGCTGTCTGTCATTCTCACGGAGATGGTGTGTCCTATTTCGACACTTTACTAACTTTCCGGCTGGGTAAATCTCCCATTGATTCCGGTTAAAAAAATCCATACCTAGTAGGATGTCTGTCTGAAAGGTGGCGACTGTGTCCACTATACAACATTTCGCGGGGTATACCGCGTTTCCAACTTCTAAATATAACTCAATTTCTCCGTATGTAGGTATGGGTGTGCCCGTAACTCCTCTGAGTTGGCAGGATGGTGCCTTAAGTTCATATTTGTAATTTGTATTCTCTAATAATTCATCTACACATTGTTTCTTAATTAACGTCGCGTGTGCTCCTGTATCTAGGAGAGCAGTTAAATCTTGGTTATCGGTGCTACAATTTATTATTAAATCTAGGAGGTCCGCACCTATTATCCTGATGGGGAGTTTGTGTGCGTATCTGGGTTCATTACTGTAATTTAGGAGGGAGGAGGTTGAACTGCTGCCTCCAATGTAGGGTCTAAAAAAGGGCTCGAATGGTCTTCTATGGGAGGACCTGGGTCATATTCTACGGGATATCATACGCTGGAGGGTGTTCTTGAAAACTGTACTCTGGGGAAAATGATTCCTCCACGGGTACTTCTACGTACCGAACTAGTTGACCTTGCTGGTTGTACTGAGGTTTGTACATGGGGTAAGAGTGTGGTTGACCCTGTGGTCGTAATCTATTGGGTTGGTAGTTCGACTGAGGCTGGGAATGGACTGGTTTCTGGGGATTGGATGACTTTTGGGATACGTTTTGGGAACGTGGGTGGTTTGGTTTCTGAAAGTGGGGTCTATACCCTGCAGGGGCTTTATCAGCACACTTTTGGCGATCGCCACGGCGATGACCATGTTCGTGACAGTGGGAGCAATAAGAGGGGTAATTACATGACTTATCATGTGCCCAAAGCTATCGCAGTTAAAACACTGTGGAGGAGGGCGTGTATTCTGGGTTTGGGGGGCTTGTTTCTGGGGTGTTCCCTGCATTGGCCTCGATTTATAGGGTTGTTGTTGTTGCTGTTGGTGTTGTGGCTGCTGCTGCTGAATATAATGTACAGGGGTTTCTCTACCTTTCGGTAGTTTTGGTTTGCTAAATCGGGGTAATGTTCCCGTGTTTTGTTTATGGCTACACTTACAGGTTTGTCAACATTTAAAAACTCCTGAAACTTTTTTTTAGGTGCTCCGGGTAGGTTTTGGTAAATGGTTGTGGCTACTATTAGATTTCTTTGTTTCGAAGTGAAAGTTATGCCACATGCATTTTCTGCGGCCCGGAGGGCTTCTCCTACAAGTTTGTGTGTACGTGTAATAAAATTGTTTAAATCTTCGTGTTCCTCTTTCTTCCATTTAGCTTGGAAGACTGCTTCTAACGTGGCTAAGGGTTGTGCAAGGGTTATTTCTTTAAAAAATTCTAGTAGGTTTTGTTTAAAATCGTCCCATGTTGTAGCTTCGCTAATTGATGGGACGTAGGTGACTGTGTCATGAGCATTTCCATCTTTAGGGTCGATAAATCTTTTTGCTTCTCTAATTTTTATATCATCATCGGTAATATTTTCGCGTAAGAAATGTTGCTCTAAAGATTCAACCCAAGGTCTTACGCGTGGTTCAACAAAACGATTATCTATGGTCCCCTTAAAAATTAAAACAGTATGAGGAAGGTTTACTAGTCTGCCTAAGTTAATGTATGCTGGGGCGGGGGTTTGAGACTGAGACATATTGGCTTGTGTTTGGGAGTATGTTTGAAGGGCGCGGGGTAGGTGGAAAAATGGGTGTAGGTAAATTTTCGATGTCAGAAAGCGCACCGTCTGAATCGCTCATATGTGAAGGTACTTATTAATGTGTTCTAATTAGGTCTGCTTGACCGAACTTAATTTATGGAATGATCACTTAAGGGGTTTTCCTAACTACACTATCTAAAAATAAATGCACAACAATTTGCCTAACTAGGGGAAAATTTGAAAAGATTGCAAACAAAAATAAAAAATGTAAACAAATTTCACTCGAATGTACGTGAAGGTATGGTAATACTATGTTTGGTACATTAAATAAAATTATACTATACTAACTAGAATAGTAAAAATAACTGAAAATAACTGTGACAATAATTCTGTGACAATTCTGTGACAATAATTCTGTGACAATACTGTTTTCAATAAAAAAAATGTATCACTGGTGTCTGAAGTGTTCACTGTGTTTTGTGTTAATTCTGGCTCAATACTAAATATTAACTGTTAATAATACTGACTTTTCAAATGTTTAGAGATTATTTAAAAAAGAGTTTTGTACTTAACAAGATTCCTACGGCGAAATCCTTAGAGACGTGTCCTGAAGACGTGTCTTGCTGGCCACTTGTTCTTGGATGAAAACTAGGCGTGGAGAACTTGGAGTCGTGACGCACCGGTTCAAGGGTGGATGTGACGAACTAGAAGTCGTGACACGCCGGTCAACTGGGTGTTGGTTCTGGTTCCAGGGTCTGGAAGACTGGAAGAATCCTGGAGTCGTGAAGATCCTGGTTAAAGGGTCGCCAGTTGTTAACCCCTCCGTCTATGGCCCGGGTGGTTCGAAGTCGACGGGGGTTCTAGTTAGGTGGCAGCAACGGATGTGTGACTTGCAGTAGTTTTCTTCTATATTACTCTCCGAGTTCTTCTATAGTGGCTCGGAGGACTCTGATAGACTTACTAAAAATGCTGAAGGTTCCGGACTCTTCTTATAGCGTATCCGGAAAGTTTAATGACTAAGTTCTTCTGAAGAGAGCAAGGCTCGAAGGATAAGATAAAAACTATCTTTACTGTAATTTACTGCTAAAATGTACAGGTAGTGCTCAGCCTCTGAATTAGCTTCTGAATGACAATGGAAGATTTTTACTGGGTTTATATACCCAAAAACTGCTAACATCATTATTATTAAATGCTAAAAAGGCTGTATTATTTTTGCACAATATTCGAAATAAAGTAAATTTTTAGCTGTGGTAAGGCTTGAACGAGTAAACAAAATATTTGAAGACGAAACCATATTTTTATCTTAAACCGCGACTTTTCAGATCTGATGTTATCATGATCTGCCAAGTTAACTAAAAGTGGAAATCGGACTATGCATCTTTACACTAAAATATGCATATGAGTAAAATTTTAAGGTTTAAGATGTACAATTTTAATGCTTAGGCAAGACATGATCTCATCTTTTATAACGAAAGGAATGTATACAAAATATGAACATTGCAAAGCTTAAGCACGATTCCTTATTAAGCGAAATCTAAAAAAATGATTATGAGATTTTGAAAAAACAACAGGTCACCAATTATTTGGCAAAGTAGAAAGCAAATCAAAAATTTTATCCAAACTCGCGTTGGGCGATTTTGGTCCTTATGTAAAAATGAATACACACACGTACATACATATGAGTATAGGCATTATATAAAGTTAAATATACAAGAATATACAGGATTATATAAATACATGAACCATATAACACATGAATTTTTAAAATGGATACTTTTTCTTAAAATGGATACAAGAACTATAAAAATGAATACAAGAATTACATGAAGAATAAGATAGTATAGGAATATGGGAGTTATTTATGGTTCATTTTTACACACACACATATATATATATATTGTGTGTGTGTGTGTGTGTGTGTGTGTATGCGTGGTCCTCACTTTCTCTCTCTGGGTATATATATATATATATATATATTATAGGATGGTGCAAATTACAGTAGTAATAATGATAGCTAATTCAGTTTTTCTTTTCCCCGAATTGTTCATTCTGACGAGGGTCAAACCTTTCACTCCGCCTTAGACCTACAGTTTGACGTGGAAACCGACTACATTAATCCGGGCGGAGTGAAATGTCTTCGCCCCGATCTCTCAACAGCACCCGCCGGCTAAGCCACTAGGATACCCAGGGTACCCATTTATCAACCAACCCAAACAGACATTCATGAACTAAATACAAATTAATCACAGCCAAGCGAGAATTGGTAAGTCAAACCGAATACATTAATCCGGGCGGGGAGAAATTACAATGTCATCGCCCGATCTCTCAACAGCACCCGTCGTCTAATCCACTAGGATACTAGGGTACCCATTTATCAACCAACCCAATCAAACATTCATTTTCATGAGTTATTTATTCACACATCTACGCGAGAAGTAAAAATCCACAAGTCAGGAATCTTGGGAAAGCTGTGTTTAGCATGGGTGCAAAACATAGTAATGCACAATAATCTTCTAGATTTGATATTTGTGTCATAGGATATTACTGTGCTGATTCGTCAGGATTATGAAGAGTAGCGGCGCTAATTTTGTTTCCTGTGGTACTGAGCTGAGCCACTCTGATGAATATATTCCTATAACGACATGCATCCGAAAAATTGAGACTCAATTACTATGGCCGCAAAATAATAAAATATCGTTGTGAGGGTTGATCAATATTGCATAAAGGGGTGGGTTGGGAAAAACCAAGTATGGATGCAAATATTGCCGTGGTAGAGACAGCAAGGGGTAATACAAGCATTAAATCTACGGAGAGAATATAAAGATACCGTTAGTCGTCCAAAGCCTGGACCCGTTATATCGGTGTTACGATTGGTACACAAACTTATCATAGCCCCGCCCAGTTACAGTAACAACCAATCATTATGAACCGACTCTTAATCTTTTGGGGCGGAGCTTGGTGATCGTGCATATAAAAGAAAATATTTCCAGCTAGGAGTAATAGTAGTTATTTTCACCAGTGAATAAACATTCCCTCTGCCAGTGAGTAAACATTCCCTCCGCCATGAATCAAGAAATTTATAGCTTTCCGGACTTATACCAAGATGGTGACATTGTAGCATTGTCTACAATTAATCTTTTTAACGCGATTGACCGGGATGGATTATTTCCAACGCAAACCGTTGATGATATTTGCAATGACGCTCCTTACGATCCGACACAAGGGACAGCCGTAGAAATGTAAGTGCCTATAACTTTTTTTAATTTTTTTTTTTAAATTTGCATGTTTTTTATAAATGTTAATCGGAATTACCTCTTAAATGAACTTCTCAGAGATTCAAAGATTTCTTCACACTGTAATACTCTTACTATATGTACACTCTGTGTATGTTTTTATTAAAAAAGATTCAGTATAAACATTATTCTTTCTCCTTTAAGGTCCGATGAGAATTTGTCACGTGTTATACAATCTTTTGAAGAACCTCGTGTCATGGACCTGAATACGGAGGATTTACCGAGCAGTCAGCCCAATGAATGTCACATCATTAACGAAATAATGTAAGTTTTTTTTTTGTATGATCTTTTTTGGGGAAAGAAGACACAATGTATTTTCATCAATTTATTAAATGAAAGAAATCATATTTTTAGTACAACAACCATCTTAAACTACAGAATATACAAACTAACGTTACAAATATATATATATATATATATAATATATATACAAACAAAACATCATACTATACAACGAGTATACACAATTGGAAAACGGCTTTTTATCTGTCTGCATACCATTTCATCGTTTCGTTGAGTGTGACACGGGTCGAATAATTTTTAAAAATGTATAAATTCTTTACCACGTGACATATGCATGAGAAATGAAATGCAGTACATTCCACGAGTATTACTAAAATATCCTTGTAAGCAGAATGGGTGCCATACAACTTCGGAGATATGTAACTGATCGAGAAATTTTACAATAACAGGGTCACTCCAGGGTTGAGTCCCGAGTGAATCAAACCCGAGTGAATCAAAATAGTACAGGCGGTCCCTATTTTTAAAATAGATTGCAAACCAATGAATCCCTTCATTACCAATGACATCTGTGTTCACAATAAGACTACCGCAATCTCGCGTAGTTGGCAAATTCAATGTTTCATTCTTCCCAAACACGCTGATAAATTTGGAACGTGTGACTCGTTCACTATTCATTACTCTGAAGTGTATTAGCATCCATTTTAAAAGTCAGTGATAACGCCCCAATCTATCTACTTCTATTAGGGCTGGTGACTCGAGGTATACTAGTACACTAATAGGCGCGTCTATAGGCTTGGTGAATTCCAACCTCACTGAGATGTTGCCGCTCTGTTGTGGACTTAAATGCATATTTACGCTAGCAGATAAGTCAGGTGTAATGTCAAACGGATAAAGGTTAAATTGATCAATGAATTCTTTCTGCGTTACCCCATTACCGAGCTCATCACAATCACTTGCAATATGGGCCAGATTACTATAGGCCAGAGCTTTCCAAACTGGTGTGTCGCGACACATTAGTGTTTTTTGTATTTTGAAAATTTTGATTTTTCTATCAACAAAATCGGCTACAAGATAAACCACCTACTGAAAAATTATCTGATATTTGATAACAAAAATTAATTAATGTGTCGTGAAAATTGTTATGCTTAAATAGTTTGTCGCCAACTTTAAAAGTTTGGAAAGCTCTGCTATAGGCTCTCGCGCAAAGAGATAACACAGCGTCTGATGAATAGTCCGTATCCACTGTTCCGCCCAACGCAATGCCATTAACATATAGAGTTATATTTTTAAGTCCGAAATTCTCAAATTTAAAGGCATTCTTTTTATATTTTCCATTCACCGAAGCATGGTTCTGCATTCCAATTAATATCCTTTTAGGAAGATTTCCCAGGGCTTTGTTTTCTATCTGTTTCGATGCCAACCCTGTAGGCACCGTATATAATTTGATTTGTACTCTGTTAATAGGATATTTCACTGTAGCGTTTAGTAAATTTTTCTCAATTTCTAGTTGTTTTGGTGAACTTAATTTCACTCGCCGTACGCGGAGGTATGTCT
The DNA here is from genome assembly GCA_023014485.1 of Bathynomus jamesi. Taxonomy (NCBI): domain Eukaryota; kingdom Metazoa; phylum Arthropoda; class Malacostraca; order Isopoda; family Cirolanidae; genus Bathynomus; species Bathynomus jamesi. The sequence goes on from JAJOZX010004552.1 coordinate 296,309, forward strand.
CCATAATGTGAACTACAACGGGTTTTGCTCCCTCTTCTTGATCAGCATCCAGATTTAAGCAGATCTCAGGACTCGTGCGGGTGAGCTTTATTTTCATATCCACCCCATTCACAAGCAACTTCTCCTGGAATGTGAAATCTGTATGCAGACGACCAAAACACTCGTATATCTTCTTTTAGAATTTTAAATTTGTCCTTTATCTACTTTCGTTTTAGTTTGATGATATCCTTCGGCACTTAAAAAGAGCCTTCGCTCCTTTGGAAAAGTTGAGGACATTTTCCAGATAGGCTCGTAGGTGATAGTACCCTGTGCCTGCCGATATGGTGACCTGATTTAAATATACGTCACACTGGTTGAATATGGAGTGCAGAAAGTTTGTTTCAGGGTATACAGCATATTTGTCATCACAGTCCGTTCCATCAGAATGGGTTATACGTAGTTTAGCGTACATGTGCACACAGCTTGGATCAAAAAAGTAAGAGCCTGAGCTGGGTATCACGAATTCTATAGGAGCACTCGGGGAACTAATTGTGTTTAAAGGGTTGTAATAAAGTCACTGTGGTCAATAGAAACTTGAGTTGGGGGCAGTTCAAAGAGGGATAGCTCCGATTTACAGCATTGTGAACTACATGGGTGGATGAAGCGTGCCATGAGTTAGAAATAGTGCCTCCTCTCTCGACAAGTAGTAAACAAACTATGATTCATGAGATCAATGTCCTTAGCTTATATCAGTAAAAAAAATGGTCAACCATAGGTTTCATTCGCTTAGAACACTTCTTTTTTGATATCCTTTTACGTTTAATGCCACGTGGTGGTGGTAATCCTTTCTTCCTGTCAGCCCTCTTCTTCTTCCCACCGCCACACATTTTTCTCTTTGCATCTTTGATGATTTCGTCCCGTGTACGTTTTAAATGTTTTTTTAGAGCTTCTTTAGGTTTAGCCCCAGCCAATATGTTTTCTGTAGTGTTAAGACCTGATTGTAGCGCTTTCCTTCCGAGGTATCTGGCACCCCTCTTCAGCAAAGGAACAGCCGTACGTAGTATGGTTGAAAAAATGGACCCAAGTCCACTACCACGCTGGTATCTCACCCCTCGATAGAAGGTGAAAGGCTTTCTGTCCATTATAACTCAGTGCGTCGAAAGTGCAGCTTCACTGTTAAGCTCCCGTCACCGAATGGGAAATTTTTACCCTCAATCGTTCTTATATATATTGAGATATTGGTTATTAGATTAGTTGCGACATTCACATAATAAGGTCTGTCATATGTAATTCTCAAACTCCTTCCTCTATGATTGGGAATGTGAGCTATGCGCAGCAGGCGTGCCTGGGTATCCCCAACAAACTGGTGCTCCACTATATTGCTGTAAATATAGCACATGTCTGGGGGCTGAGAGCTTTCACCCAATTTCTCCATCTTCAATTGATACATTAAGCTGGACAAGTCATGCTGTGCCTCGTGAAAGGTATCTCTTTGGAAGGCTGATCGATATCGCCCCTCGGTTATAATTTTGAACACTTCCGTCTTTAATATTTCTGTTAACCTTTGATCTTAGGATTAGAGTATGTGCAGGGTTTCCTTTGTTTACGATTTCGTATCGTAAATCATTCGTAAGATTTGAGTTTTTTAAACTTACGTTTAAGTCTCACAACATCCTCAGCAGAACCATAACGGCCCGGCCCTAGTGTTACTTCTGTACTGTAAAACCTTGCAACCTTAGTCCGGGCGATACGTATAGTTTCATCCCGAGTTAACCCGGCTTTTGCACACTCATTACAGTCTCTAAGAATCGTAAAAACGGTATCTTTATAATCAATATTTAAAAAGAGGGTGTCCAGCTGAATTTCACATATCCCCACCTCATACGAATCACGATCCAATTCAATGGGTCCGTGGAGCTCTGTTACAAAGTTGGCTAGTGTGTTGTTAGGGTGTACAGACAGGGACGAGGACGACGGGAGTGTGACGTAGAAATGGTTAGGAGCCATGTTGCATACTATTTAAGCTTCATTATTGCATCAGCTTTTATATAGGTGTTGAAGCTTTCTGGGTACCTTAGCCATTTCACCAGGTACATTTTTCTCTTTCCTGAACCTTTGCTTCCTAAAATTTTCTCAATTTTAAACACATTTTTTCCTAAATTAAACGCCACTTTCTGCAACTTCTCGCGGTAAAAGCCTCCTGCGATTTCTTCCCCATTCAAATCTTCAACGTAATACATCATTATCTCACCTTTAGGTCTTATAGCCGTAACTTTAAAAATCTCATGTGTCCCTCCTTCCTCAAATCCCTTCGCGAATTTATTTCTCGAACGCGACAGCTTCATATAATCATTGATTTTGAAACGCGCAGAGTGTGGTGGTGGTGTTCCATCTCTTCTCACTTCTGGGCGCGTACCTCTTTCTAAAACCTCGTTAGGTGTTGTCCCAATCGTGCGATGGTGTGAGCGGTTGTAGGATGAGGCCAATGATTCCAGAATGTCTAGAAATCTATATGTGTTTTTATGTGTAAAATAACGGTGCATGCGTTCCTGTATGGTACGTTGAACTCTTTCAGCTAAAGAAGCCTTATGTATAGAATTGGAAGTGTAATAGCTGATATTAAACTCTGTCAACATGTTCTGAAAAGCACGGCCTATAAATTCCTTCCCCATATCCATACAAAAATAGCCAGGAACCCTGTTTTCTTTTAACATCAGCGTTTTGGTGGCTTTAGCAACTGTTTCAGGTGATTTGTTTTTCAGAGGAATTAGCCACAGATATCTAGAGAATATATCTATTATGAATAGAATGTAGCGGTATCATCGTTATACACAGAATATCTTTGCATGTCTGTTAAATCTGCTTACCAAATAGAGTCAATCGAAGCAGCTGTTGTCTTGGCTGTTTTAAACCTTTTTCTCACAGGCTTATGAAGTGTATAAGCGTCCTGCTCCCGCAAAAACCTCTCAACATCTTTTTTTCCTACTACGTAAACACTTCTGTACAGTCTATCTACGCCTTCGTAGGAGGCTGGGTTAGAAATGTCATAATAGCGTCTTCTTAATATGTTAGCCATTTGCGTATTTTAGAGGCACGTGGGTAGGGTTGACCGTTGTTTAACATCTTCTTTCTCCTCTTCAAAGATGTTACCGCGGGGGTGATGGCGTCTTCAACTGTGTCACGTGCGTCGCATGTTCCAAGTCTTTTATCCTGTTCAGATTTCCTATCAATGTTTTGGGGACATTTATTTGTTGTAGTCTTGCTTTAATATGCTTCCATCTGATGGTGAGGGCCTATCCCACTTTCTCACCAGATCATGGACAATGTCTACGATATTCGATCCCTGTACCTTTGATCCTTCCGCAATGATCTCGCCTGTATGGCTGGGTCCTCATTCAATAGATTATAAAGACTTAAACCTTTATTCCTCAAGGTATGTGGGAGGGTGCTTTTTAATACATGCTCGATGTTCTGTGTGGCTGACCCCTTAATCTTTGGTTGGTCAGCTGTATCGTCGGGTACAGGTCCTATGTCACCATGTCCATCGTTCCCTGTGCTGTGCCTAATAACCACGGGAATCTCTGTCGGATTCTTATAATTTTCGTACTCGTGAAGAAATTTCTGCAGAGCTTCTTGGTATAAGATTCTTTTCTCATCAGATGTTTTTTCACTGTTTAATAGGGCTGGCAATTCGCTTTCCATTCTTTTAAGCCTGCTTTTACGGGGATCTAGATCCGTGTCTGGATACCTTTGCAGTGAAGCATACACCTCGTGTGGAATCACTACCACTTTCTTTATTATATTAATCTAGTCAGTAAAGGGGCCAAAACTTAAAATAAGATGGGGAGGAATGACCCTCCTCTTTGCACAATAATTCGTTTTTTCTTCCCTACAGTTTGACTTTTACGAGCGAGTGCACATATTATGTTCTTGTAACGGCGTAGGCGAGCCTTCTGAGGTGGTTTCATTGATACATTGCAATTTATAACGTTAAGACAAATTTCACAGATGCATTTTAAAAAGTCGGAGTCGATATTTTTAATAAACATCCGCTGCATTGCCCGGGGCAGTCGATGATAGATTTTTATTAATTCAGGGTATTTCTTTAGCCTCTTTGTCATTCTGGAATATACACCGTTTCAGGCTCGTTTGGAAATATATTCGTTCTTAGAAGCACCCTGAACGTATTTCGCGGATGAAGGTCGCAAAGCAAATATCCGTAGCGCGTGCTTGTAGCTTCTTTATAAACTTCCAAAAACTCCTTACGGCGCGCTGATTCGGGAACATTTGATTGGCTAATACCCCAATTTGTGATACATCTCTACGTTGCGCGAATAAGACTAGATATTGTGTATTTAACGATACATCGCGCATGTATCTATTTTTGAAAAATAGATTCTGATTGATGAAGAACACGCTTATGTTAAGATGGTGGGAGAATACTGTAAATGTCTCGGGAAACGTCTTATCCATCTCCAACATGAGATCGTCAATTACAGTGACTGTATGTTCATTTCCCTTTAACGAATTAACATCATATACACCTTTGTGCAACAAAATAACATCTTGGTACTCGTTGAACACTGAGTGGTACGTCGAATAGCACCATATAACTTTACGCACAAATTTTGAGAACATCTCTCCCTTTTCTTTAATGATTTTAAGCATAAACACAGTTTTACCACATCCTGTAGGTCCAGATATAATACATGTGGATGGGCTCGTGAACCTGAATTTTTCTACAGAGTCCATTTCTAACACGTCACACTCCTAAGTGGGTCATTTACAAAATATTACAAATTTTGAGTGCTGCTCCTTATATTCTACAGTCTTGTTTTTCTCTTCTCCCACAGAACCGTGAATAACGATGAGGTACAGCACCCAATCATCGACATTACGGATGACCCCGACGACAGTGTAGTTATAATCACAGAATCCTTCCCCACCGACGAATCCTCACCAGCGATACCTGTAGCACACGACAATTCAAAGCGGATGCATGATGAATAGCCCTCCACGTCAGGTATAAATCGTGCCAGGATTGCGCCGGTTGTTAGACCACCAGTAGTAGAGCCCCAACCCTGTACGTCTTACGACACAATCCCCACAATAGTAACTTCCTCAAATAAAAATATATCCCCTTACTCCTGTTCAAATCCTTGTACATCCTCCGCAGCAGCTTCTCGCTCTGTTGAGGATGGCATAACATTCGAATTGGTGCGTACCGATGCCCCCACCCCAGTCTTGACTAGAAATCGGTATATAGTCAGGGTTGATCCTAGATCCGTGTATAGCAATGGTGTTGAACACGGACTACGGCGCATAGTTAAGCGTATTGTGGAGTTTGCCCTTCAGAATTGCGACGAACGTGAAGTCAGGACGATGCTGTCTTTTGGATTCAGGTCAGATGACGGAGATGTAGATGATTTTTGGGTAGTAATACCCTTCAGACGTTTTGCAGCTGAATATATTGAATATATATTAGGCCGTATAATAGGGCGGAGCGTTTTCACACTTTTTTCGATTTTCGTTTTGTAATAGCGCGGAAAAGTGGCTCTTCCACGTCAAAGGTGAGTGTGTAAAATCTCAGAGATCTGCAATAATATCTTCTGCCTCCGCACGCGCGTTGAAAATCCAAAAGATGCGCCAAAATACACATTTTTTCAATATTTTCTTATAGTTTTAATTTTCATCCTACCTTCTTGTAATAGCGAGGAAAAGCATCTTAAAGGTTTATTTTAGACTAGTTTTAAATATTTTTGTCCTGCGATAATATCTTCTGCCACCGCAAACGTTCCAAAATATGGAAAAATCCGCATAAATCACGTATTTTTCATATTCAGCCTATACGCTAATAAATTCACTTTGTACGTCATGTAGTACTCCCACATCGTTCTAGAAGCTTCCCCACAGCCTGGTATGGTGTGTTGCTTGTCATTGCCATATACGGCAATGAGTCAGTGAGTGATGATAGATGAGTCATGACTCACAACACTACCAGCCCTTCTTGCTCTCACTTCCCCGCAGTGTTTCGGGTAAGATGTAGATTGTGTTGCTCTTGCTGTTAATACATCTTTGGAACACGACAACACGCATATGTGGAAATATACTGCATATTTTAGTGCATAATAATACGTTGGTGTAATATACAAAACTTCTGCAGAATGCAAGAATATTTTACGTTTTAGGAGTAATTTCTTAATTTTTATATTAATTACTGTGTTTTTCACAATGTCAATACCAGCTCAAGCAACAAGAACTTCTTCAAGTTGCCCTATATTTGGGGCTCCAGCTGATCTAGACAAGAGGTGCCTTCCAACCTATAAGGACGTCATGAAATATTTTCATCAAATAAGGTTGAATCTGAAGACATCGAAGAAAGAGCCTACAGTTGCAGAAATTTCGGGTGTTCTCTCAAAAACTCTCGGAGATTTGTGGAAAACAGCCTCTATTCCTACTGTTTCTCATAACCGTGTCGTTCAAATGATTAAAAATTACCATGAAAAGTGTCAAAACCTTCTAAAGTCAATAAAAAGGAAACAAGATAGTGACTCATTCAAAATTAAATTACAAACATTTCAAAATGAGGCAGAAAACAAATTATTTGACATCAGTGCTTGCAAATGTGAAAATTTTGATAAGTGTTCATGTGAAAACCATCTCAAGGTTCCAGCAATTGAACAGGACTTCCTTAAAGATCAGAGAACAACAATAAAATTGGCAATAGGCTCTCTTGATGTTTCACAAACTCGTAAAGATCTAGCAACTATTGCTAGAAGACAACAGAGAATGAAACAGTATGAACCAAAACCATCTACCAGTAAAGGACAAGCAACTGAAACACTGTCATCAACATCAAGTGAAACAGAAGGAGCGGATTCTGATTATGAACCGACACAGAGAATCAAATCGATGGAACAATCTCATCATGGAACAATCTCATCATTGGCTATAGCTTGTGACATAACTGGTGTGTCAGACAGGTCTGCTGCTATAATTGCTTCGGCTGTTCTTGAAGACGTGGGAATTATAAACGAAAAAGATTTAAGTTCAGTAATAGAGTAATAGACAGATGCAAAGTAAGGAGAGCTAGAAAAAGAGTGAGATCTATCATTCAAAAGAGAGATTACGAAGAAGAAACTATGGAGAGTATCTATTTTGATGGAAGAAAGGACAGAACTGCAGTGCAAGAAAAAGTTGGCAGTAAAGGTTATCAAAAAAACATAACAGAAGAACATGTCACTTTGCTTCAAGAACCAAACTCGCATTATATTGGGCATGTAACTCCCGTTTCTGGCTCAGCACAGAGTATATCTTCTGCAATTTTGGATTTTTTTTGCTCAAATGAGATTGATACTTCAGAAGTTAAAGCCATTGGATGTGACGGGACAGCAGTTAATACAGGACCAAAAGGAGGAGTGATAAGAAGTATTGAAGAACACTTTCAGAGAGCACTCCAATGGCTGATTTGCTTGCTTCACACTAATGAACTTCCCTTGCGGCACATAGTGACTGACATTGATGGTAAAACAACAGGTCCTCATAGTTTTACGGGGCCTATAGAAAAGAGTTAATTGATTGTGAAAAGAGACCTGTTGTTGAGTTTGAAACAGTTGAAGCGGAAGAAATTGTAGTTGACAGAGATGATCTGAGCACAGATCAGAAATATTTGGCAGAAATCTATGATGCTGTGTCAAAAGGTGAATGTAGAGGGTGTCAGGAAATGATTGCCCCCCCTGTACAGAAGAAACTGAAAGGAATAGAAAAAAACAGACAAAACCACGCGAAAGAGCGTTTAATTTTGAATAAGAAGCATTTGTTTTAATATCGGGTGTTGCCCCCATTTGCAGCTCTGACGGCCATTAATCGACGGGGGTATGATCCCAGAAGTGTCTCAAAGAGATCGGTATCATAACTCATTTCTTCAAGGACTTCGTTGATCTTTGCAGTCATAATTTCTGTTGAATACCGATTCTGAATGGGTTGTTCCAGCATTAAGGACTCCACCCGATCCTTCATGATGGATCCGACATGTTCACAGACATTAAGATCGGGAGAATTGCCAGGCCATTCATTATTTCCGAAAAAATCAATGTTATTGTCCTTAAGCAGTTGTTGAGTCGCAAGTGCTTTCATACAGGGGGCTTTGTCGTGAAGAAAGGTTGCCTGTTCAACATCCAAAACACACTCGGGGTCTTTCAAAACGGAATTACATGTTGGGCTAAAATTACATTTCGAAAATAAGGCCCATCCCAACTGGTTCCTCTTGGTTTGATAACCCAGATGAGCTTCCGAATAGAGAACATAATGAAAACACCCACACATGCTGGATTTTTTACTATTTCTCGATACTTCTGGTCGTCTGGGACTTCATCAGGAGTTGTTGCCCAAACCCTGATCATTCTGAAAATTTGGTTTTCTGGAGACATAAACGAAGAATTCATCGCTGACAACCAAGTGAAGGAAATCGTCTTCCGTCCATTCCTCAAGATAATCACAAAACCATAGCCGATCTTCAATATTAAGATCACTCTTCCGTGGCTTAGCTATTTCATGTCAAGCACTCAAGCCTTGGCGAACTCGAAATTGATGCACAAGTTGCCGATTGACTATCTTACCACGACGGATAAGTATCTCTTTCGCTACCTCAGAGCAGCTCTTCTTTCGGCGCCGTGATGCAGCAAGCACAATGTCTTTCGATTCCTGAGATAATTTCTCCGGTCTTCCTCCTCGAAATTCTGTTTCACAATCTTCAGGATTCTTATTCCAATTCCTTTTGACAAAGTCTTCTGATCTTTTTAATCTCTCAGCCACCCAGTGTCGAGTTATGAAAGTTGCACCAGCTTCCTTTGCTTCACGAAATGTGACAGCTCGAATGCGGTCAAGAACTCGCTTTTTCTCTGAATCGTTCAAAATAGATGATGCCATGATTTCTGTGGGGAAAAAAATGGTAAGAATTAAAATCACAGGAATAGAATATAATGGTTTTTATTCAGATTTTAACGCTCTTTCAAGTGGTCTCGCCGGTTTTTATCTATCTCTTCTAGTTTTTGCTCTACAGGGGGGGCAATCATTTCCTGACACCCGTACTCCCTCTCTAGCTCAAAGGAAACCAGGCAAAATGGCACACTCCAGATGGGTGACAACTGCTAACCGCATACTTCGTCTTTACTTTTCAACTGAAGAACCTTCAGACAACCTTCAGACAACCTTCAGACAACCTTAAGTGTATCGTGGATTATATTATGAAAGTCTATATTCCAATGTGGTTTCAAATCAAGAGAAATTCTTCAGCAACACAGGGAGCCAAACATCTTTATTAAATGATACAACGCTCGAGGTCGTTGAGTGCCCGCTGTATAGAAATAGTTGATCGTGTTATTCCGAGAAATTCCTATTTTTCTCATCCTGAGAATGTTCTCCTTAGTATGATTCACGATGAAGCAAAACATATCACAGAATTAGGATGGAGGAGAATCCTTAAAGCAAGAGATTCTGAGTCAGCCGCAGTGAGTGTTTAAATTGCCCACGTTGAACTTTCAGTGCAGTGAGTACTACAACATGATTAACTGGCAAACTTGTGAGCTGTTAGAGCCTCCTCTGACAAAAGTTCTATCACGCTCCGACATCCTGAACTATATCTCATCAGGAGATGTACCTGATTTCATCCCACGCTTTCCTTGCCACACCCAAGCGGTTGAACGGCATGTAAAGCTGGTAACAGAGGCTTCAGCTGCAGTATGCGGTTCAGAGGCAAGGGATGGATTTATCAGAGCAAGATTAGAATCCAGAAAGAAAATGCCAAGAATGGAAACAAAAAGTGACTACAGTGTGTAACTAGCCTAAGTCCGATAATGGTGGGGTGGTTGGGTCGGGCAGGGAGGAACTCGAAATGTAGCCACCTCCACGTAGTGAGTTCTGGGTTATTTTGTAAATATAGTACATTCAATATTGACGAAATAAGCGAGGAGCTGCATGCATGTTACATAATAAGTCATAAAAAATAAACCAAGCATTTACAAAGTAAACTGCATTGGTGGACCTAAATTATTTAATTGCTCAAATATATAAACGTCTTAAATTACTAAAATATGATATCATGAATTGTTAATTGCATTACTTAATACATAATTAACGAATAAACTGTGGTGTAGGGCCGAAGTTGACCATAATAGCGTCATTATAAAATACACTATTTATGTAAATTTTCTCGTATTTTGGAACGTTTGCGGAGGCAGATGAAATTATCGCAGGACAGAAATATTTAAAACTAGTCTAAAATAAACCTTTAGGATGCTTTTCCTCGCTATTACAAGAAGGTAGGATGACAATTAAAACTATAAGAAAATATTGAAAAATGCGTATTTTGGCGCATTTTTTGGATTTTCAACGCGCGTGCGGAGGCAGAAGTTATTATTGCAGATCTCTGAGATTTTACACACTCATTTTTGACGTGGAAGAGCCACTTTTCCGCGCTATTACGAAACGAAAATCGAAAAAAGTGTAAAAACGCTCCGCCCTACCGTATAATGCAGGCCTCTCAAAGTAGTATAGCCTTCAATTTGGAAAATTTCACGGTAAATATTGACCGTGTATACCGTGTTGCGGGTCATAGCGCCACACCTTATACTCTTAACTTCAATTCTCAGGCTATTTTTAGGCGGCATATAAACGTCGATCGTGGTTGCGGCTTTATAGCAGTGGTCTTAGCACGTATGTTTACTGTACTAAATACACGGACCCAAAAAATTTGGTTGCCTACGGTAGTGGAGCGTGCCCGTAAACTAGCTGTAGACTGTAAACTTGAGTTTAACTCTGCTATGGGTCCTGAAGAACTGAGAAGGGTAGAACAGGAAATGAATGTTCGTATAGTTGTATCTGGAATGGATGATCGTCGTAGGACTGTGTATGTTTTTAGAAGCAGTGTGAGAGATCGTACAAGGCCCCTACTTATTTTAGGACAGTCAGGGACAACGTATCTCCCCATCCGTAATATAAGGGACCTTTACGCGAGTTATGATAAAAGTCGAAAATATGAGCGACATCATGATTTGTGTAAGGGATGTATCGAGTTTGCGGATGATATAGTGAAACATTGTAAAGATTGCCACATGGTATGTGAGCAGTGTAAAAGCTCTAAATGTGAAAGCCGTGTAGTTGAAGCTGAGAAGAGGGACTGTGATGTGTGTAGACGCACATTTTTCAATAATAACTGTTTTGAGCTCCATAAATCAATTGGCACGTGCAGGAAAATGAGAATCTATGAATGTGGTATGTTTCATATGATGGATAATTGGGGGAATTTCAGGCATAAATATTATGAAATTCACTGTCCTACATGCCATGAGAAGTATAAGGCGGATGGAGTAAAGCATGTATGTTATATGAAAGATGCTAAGCCTAAAAATAGCCCTTATATAACTGTGTACTACGATATAGAAACATACACGAACGCAGAAACCAAAAAGGTTATTCCACATTTACTTGTAAGCCAGACTATCTGTGATGAGTGTATGGAGATCGAGTGTGATGAGTGCGACAAATGCGGTAAACGTACAAACGTTTTTAAAACGAGTGCCTACGATAGCCCTGTTAAACTCTTTGTGTCCTATATTGTCAAGCCAGCGGACAAGTTCAAAAAAATGACTGTGTATATTCTCGCCCATAACGGGGCAAAATTTGACACACAGTTCCTTTATAAGGAGTTGCTTCAGCAAGAGTCATCTGAGATATTTACAGGTGACCCCTTGAAAAGAGGCAACAAGCTAATACAGATGCAAATAAGAGGTAATGTACAGTTTAAAGACACTTTATTATTGACACCTTGTAAATTAACAAAGCTACCCAAGGTGATGGGCGTAGCCGCTGAAGTTTCAAAAGGATATTTCCCTTACACATTCCTCACTAACGAAACTTTAAATTAGGTAGGACCACCTCCACCCAAACATTACTTTAACTATGAATGTATGAGTACAGATGAACGTGAAGATTTTAACCGATACTACAACAGTTTTAATGAAACTAGTCCTTATAATATAGCTGATGAATGTGAGCGTTATTGCGTGAATGATGTGCGCGTGCTTAGAGTATGTTTCCAGGCCTTCAGAAGGATGTACATAGGCCGCTTCAAATGTGACCCGTTGCAAGTCGCAACCACCATAGCCTCATTATGTTTTACGGTGTTGAAGAATGACTTCATGCCTAAAGACACCTTAGCCATTATTCACAGAAACAATCCCCGCAGTTATGGCCACAAGGCTATTTACTGGCTCACACCTACATCAGCAGACAGGTGTGTACACAAAGCATGCCCGCAACACGGGTGAAGTACCCATTAAGATTAATGGTCGTGTTTTTTGGGTTGATGGACTAAGTGAAAACCGTACCACTGGTGAGAAGACTGTGTACTCCTTTAACGGTTGCTGGTGGCACGGATGCCCCCGTCCTGAGTGTGGAATCGCAGGAGATATCCACGGTAGATCTCCTGCCGACTGTCGTGCGTGGACCCGCACCCGCGATCAACTTATAGGATCCCAGTTCACTCACAAAATCTTGTGGGAGCATGAGTATGATGCACGGATGGAGACAGACGGACAGTACCTTAAAGAAATAAACACGATCAAGCGTTCAATGGTGGTGGATCCTCTCAATGGTGGTGGATCCTCCCTTCAAGCTATACTTTCCGCCTACGGAGGGTGTGAAATTCCATTACTACGACTTCTGTTCTTTATATCCCTACTTGATGAAGAACAATCCATACCCCGTAGGTGCGCCTGAGAAACTGGTGAGTCCTGACCTACCCTCCATCGACGAGTTCTCAAGAAATTTGAACGGGTACTATTTCGGCCTTTCTTTCGTAGACGTACTCCCCCCTCGCAATTTATGGATGCCGATCTTACCCGTCGTTATCGATCACAAGCTCATGTTTCCCTTGTGCGTGAAGTGCGCAGAAGAGAACAATGGTGATTGTAACCATACAGCCCACCAGCCTAAGATTAGAGGTGTATATACAAGTCCAGCTGGATCTAGCTGTTCGCCATGGCTACAACATATTGAAGATACATAAGGTGTGGAGGTTTCAGAAGCTACCCAACCTTTTCACGCCATATATAAACGCTTTTATGAAAGATAAGGTCGAAGCAACAGGGTATCCACGAGTTGATACCGAAGATGAAAAGTCGGCCTATATTCAACGTTATCGTGACCGTGAAGGTATACAGCTTGATCGATCCCAAATTGTAAAGAACCCTGGCAAGCGCTTTAGTGCAAAGTTGTGTCTAAACAGTCTTTGGGGAAAATTTGCACATAATACCGGCAAAGAGAACGTTCATTTGGCACAAAGTTATAGTGAAGTCTGGGATTATGCCAATGCTCCCGATAAAGAGGTCATGGAGATCATGAATGTAGGTAATACTTACATAATAAAGTACAACAATACCGAATTGGCCACAGATACCTCACGGGTTACAAACATACCTGTAGCCACCTACACAACGGCCTACGCACGCATAAAACTATCTGATACAGATAGTGTGATATTCACAGAGGGAGGGTGAATACATGCCATCTATTGGCGAATTCCTCGGTGAGTTGACTGATGAGATCAAGGATGAATATGGAGACATCGCATACGCAGACTCTTTTGTCTCAACAAGACCAAAAACTTATGGGGTACGGATGAGGGTGGGGGAGGATATGAAATATATCGTGAAGGCAAAGGGTATCACGCTCAACCATGCGAATCGGCGGGTAGTTAACTTTGAATCGTTGAAGGATGTAGTGTGCTTGGACGATGATGAGGGTGATCGGCCTCCCGAACTAACTGTGGGCACCCACGATTTTCGGGCGTAGAAGCTGGGGGGCGTGAAGGAACTTACGGGTACAAAGGTGTGCCGTAGCACCTATAGGAAACGATACCAGCTACCTGGTACCTATGATACCGTACCCTTTGAATACCATAATCTTTGATGTGTCTATTGTTAACTTATTTATTACACGTATTTGTAAATATATATATATATATAACTTGAATATAATCTTTGATGTGTGTATTGTTAATTTATTTATTACACGTATTTGTAAATATATATATACATCTTGAATATTTCGTTTATTAAATAAGTCGTGTTTCAATTTCTCCTTTGTGTGTGTGTGTGTACACAGGAGAAAGTTCTAAGCTCCGCCCACTGTAAGACCAGCAACGTGAGTCATGCTACTACCTGGGCTTCCCTGCGTGCTCAGTTGATTGCAGTAAGCCCTGGAAATCAGACGTGTATTCTTCCGCGTAGACCGAAAATAGTAATGGCTACCTTTAATATTGCTTGTTCAATGTTTATGAAATGGTATTCTGCAAAGTGTCAAGATGTAGTGGATACTGAAAAACTCCCTATTCCACCCTCCTTTGATGCTTTTAAGGTTACATTGAATCGGGCGAACGAGCAAGATGTACAAATACTCTATGGGTATTCTGGTGAGAGCATTGTAGGATTTCGTGGGACAAGTGATGTGTTGAACTATGTTGTAGGACTAAACCTTATAAAAGCTTACATATACCGTGAAGTAAAAGAAACAACACGTGCAGAAGAGAAACAACGGTTATGGATAGTGAGTCTTGTTGATGAGTGGTATGACAAGCGTTATTATGTCATGTTGCATCATACCGAGTACTCGTACCCTGCGACTGAAAATGTAAATCTCGTCATCATGGAGAATCTTAAGTATTTTTATCACTATATTAATATATATCATGACGAAGTTTGTAGTGAGGTTGTGGCTAATGCCCTGTGTGAGTTTTTAACAGACTTTAGAAATGAGTATCGCTTGTTAAACAAAAAGGAAAAATATGGGCATATGTTCCTCTCAAATAGTGCGCCGGAATGTGAAGATGTTTAGTTTGTGGAAATGGCGAGTGGTAAAACATTAAAACCGTTATAAAATGTGCTTAGTTCGTGAAAATTACCCTGAAGGAAAATGCCTGGTGCGTATTCGGGGAAGTGGGAGTGATAAAACATTAAAAGCGAAATTAATTCTTGTATCGGAAAATTTCTCAAAACACCTGCCCAATATAATGGGATACAACGATTCATGTTGGATCAGCGCAGTACACGTTTCATTAGATTATGGTGCGACTCACTCCTCCCGTCGAACCGTCGCGTTGCATGTGCCTCATAGTTATCTCAGCGCTTGAGCCGAGTGGACGTGCGCTCCTCGAATACGATGGAACTTCCTTTGAGCAGCATTCTCAACGCCGTGTACGATGTGTCCGTGACGAAGTCGTTGCGCGTGTTCAGGCGTAAATCCGGTATCGTTAACTATGTCCTGGAAACGTTTTGTAGACAAGCAAACAAACGGAATGTTGTTTATTTAAGTGTCGAGGAGATGAATAGAATCTTCTTGATAGTTGAGAAGTGGAGTGAAGATCGTTATAAAATTCCTACAGGTGTAGGTACAAGAAGAGAGCAGATTAGTGACACCCCCTCATACGCCGTTGTATGTACGTTGTGTATAAATAACGATCGGCCATGCATTGATATACGGTTGATGTGGAAGAATGCTTCTGATAATAACGCTCTTGTTCCTACGCGAAACCGTTTCATCCTCGACAGAATATTTGAAATCGTCGGATTCCGCAAGCTGAAGCCTATATTAGACGCGCGTGTTACGGATATGCTTTATTTTGATACGGTTCTTGAATACGCATACACCGCTCTGCTCGATGGGTTTACCGAGTGTAGGGTTGAACAAGGTGAGAATGGTCTAGAGCTGGACGTTTATTTAAAAAGTTTAGACTCTTTGAAATATCATGAACTTTGGTACAAAGCACTTGATCGGTACAGGGCTGAGCTCACCTACACCGTTCACCCTGAAGAACTACTTCTTTATATAACGAACAGTTGTCATAACGACTTAGAAGATTATTTCAACTGTCGCTATGCAGTGTGAAGAAGAGTTCATGATTGAAAAGCTCGGGTCGGTAGAAATAAATCCTCGATTGGAAAGGCGTGTTTATAAACTTGTATTTGACGCTGTGGCTAACGATGAACTCTTTGTGCGTGTTTTTGATTGTATTCTAGACGTATTTAAAGATAACTTACCAACCGGTTGTAAAGTGGGCACAAAAATAGTACTGAACGATATGAAGGCCCTTTATATAGAGTATAGGTATCCCCATACCTTAAGCGGTGAAATATTATTAAACCGCGTATACTGCGTAATGCAAAGCAATAACGATGTAATTGTAGACTCGATTAAGTGCGAGTTTAGTGTTGAAAAAAAGTGAAATGTATTTATATATTTAACATAATTGTGTGTGTGTGTGTATATATATATATATATTAGTGATGGGACGATACCAAAATTTTTAACGATTCCGATTCCGATACCACTAAAAAGTCTCGATTCCGATACGATTCTCGATTCCGATTCTCAATATTTTTAAATATAATTCTATACTTGTTTTTCTGGAAATTGTCATATTTTACTCTGGTAAGATTAAATATTTACATTATGAGTATGGTAATATAAATTATAAATTATAATAGATTGGTTTAAAAATAAAAATCAACTGTAAGTTGTAACAATTCATTTTAATCTTCTTGATTACACATCATGGATATACATACATGTTTTAATGTATAGCTACAATACAATAAAAATAAAATTTGTTATCCTCTTTCATTTAAATTTTAAAGTTTACATTGCAAAACTGGTTCAATTAAAAGTTAAAGAATCGTTTTAAGAATCGGAAATCATGGTACAATTCTCTCGATTCCGATTCCGATTCCTGAAAAATGCTCGATTCTTCCGATTCTCGATTCCGATTCCGATTAACCGTCCCATCACTAATATATATTATATATTATATATATATATATATATATTATATATATATATATATATATATATTTCGCCTGTACTGCTATATTGATGGCTATACGTTTTGTATTTCTTATTTTATTTTGTGCGGTAGAAGATAAAGTATATGTATTTTTTATTTAACATAATTGTGTGTGTGTGTGTGTGTGTGTGTGTGTGTGTGTGTGTGTGTATTTCTGCTATATTGATGGTTATATTATTTCTTATTTTTTTGTTTTTTGATCATTCCAGTGTGTATTTATTTTCTATATATTTACAATATTTAATAAACAGAATGATGTAATGTTGTTTTATTTAATTCTTTTGGTTGTAAACAATTATACCAAATGGCTGGTTACGCCTTCTAAACCTACTGACGGATTTCTAAGCCAACTGCTAAGAATTAATTAAATAAATGGTACAATCTGGCAACTCAACCTAATAATGTATACTGAACAAATAAAAACACTATTTGGCAACTCGTGTGAAATAAAATAAATGGTGGTATCTAGCAACTCACCCTATTAATGTATACCTGAACAATTAAAATAAAAAGTGGTATCTGACAACTCAACCTGTACAAGCCATTTACGCCTTCTTAGCCAACTGGCTGATTAGGGGCCTATACGAGAACGGCGGGTCGGCTGAAGTGTTAATATGCACTTGGCTCCTGCCAGGTGAACACCTCTTTCCCTTTCTCTCCTTCTCCTGTCTTTCTCTTGGGGGATAACGCCGCCTCCAAGTTTCATGACCCCTTGTTGCACCTGCAGCATTCCCTCACCCCCTTTGCAACATTGCTCATTATATCTGCAACATCTCTGCACTCTCCCATTTTGCGTCCATACTACTGAAGATAACGGTGGGACAAGAAATTTAGCAAGTTTGTAAATAATAATACCCTTGAATGTTTTTTCCAATGTAAGGACAAAATCCCCCCTGCGATGAGCTGTTCTGTCGTTTACTTGTTTACCTGCCCTGGGTGTTCCCAGGGGAACTACGTTGGCAGTACAGTTCGTTCTTTGCAGGAGAGATTTTGCTCCCATATGGGTATTAGTTATAGGACAGGGAAGGTTTTGTCGAGAAAAGAACAGTCTGCTATTAGAAGTGATTCTATCAAGTGTAAGGTTGTAAGGTTGACGTTTCTGTTGACAATTTTAAAATTCTTAAATCATTAAAATGCCCGTCCTCCCTTCGTATTTACGAATCTCTGTGTATTAAGTTTTTTGACTCTACCCCTTTATATTAATTAAAATAACTACCTACTAAATTTTCCCTTGCGACCCTGTCTCCTTTTCGCTTCAGTTTCTTGTGGCTGTCAAGTGAGCATAGGTATGTCGGTTTACTTTTGTGATTTTTCGTTTAACTTTTTATTTGTAAAGTTTTTTAACAATTTTTATTTGAGTCTTTAGTTTTAAGTTTTATTTTTATCATTCGTATATTTTTTGTCATTTATATATTTTTTACTTTTAATTTGATATTGACTTATGTCTGTTTCCACTTTGTAATTTTAATTTTTATTCTTGAACAGTTTTAATTTTGTACTATAGATTAGTTTTTAACTCTCGACATTTATATTTTTTGTCATGTATTAATTTTAGCTTTTATTTATTAGGCCTTGAAAATGGATAAAGTTACCCGAAACGTCGGCTGCAGCCAAATATAATGACTTTTTTGCTCTACGTCTTCGTTTTTATCCTAAATGTAAAACTAGAGGGATCCTATTTCATATATATATATATATATATATATATATATATATATATATATTCTGTACGTAGCGCGTTTACATGTGTGTGTGTGTGTGTGTGTGTGTGTATGTAAGATTGAATATGAGTTGCAATTAGTGGTCAGTAAATCATCAATTCATCACTCATATATATATATATATATATATATGTGTGTGTGTGTGTGTGTGTGTGTGTGTATATATATAGCTCGTGACATTTTGCCGTAAACGTTTTCTTAATGTATACGAAACCTACATTAAAAACAATTGCCATTTATAGAGAATTAAAATAGAATGTATAAAGTCGAGCACATTAAACCTTACCCTTGCCCAGAACTTAGTTAGTACTAGTCATGCCGCGTTATCGTCAGCATGACGTTAATGTTTTCTCGCAGCCGCGATAGCAATTTACTGATAATGATGACAGCTAAAAACGATATTCTATTTAGCATCAGTCAAAATATTTCATTCAGTGGAACAAATCTTACTAAAATATAATACGGCAATAATAATATCTTTAATAAACATACATATATGTATGCACATACATATACTGTATATACACAACTATATATTAGAGTGCTTTGCTTATCTCATCATCATAGATAAAGCTGTGTGTAGGGGAGCATATATGAATGTATGTATATATAGAACACATATACCTAATAATGCTTGTAGTGAGTGAAAACTATAGTTTAGACAATAGAGCTTCTACTGATATTGAAGACTAAATGAGTGCAATAAAAGAATCTCAAAAAGTAACATGGAGTCAGGTAAAATTTTTAAAACACTTGAAATTATCTATTTTACTGTAGTTTTATTTGATATTTAATAAATAAAATCTGGACAGAGTTAGTGTTACTGCTTTAGCAAAT
Source organism: Bathynomus jamesi (assembly GCA_023014485.1). Lineage (NCBI taxonomy): Eukaryota > Metazoa > Arthropoda > Malacostraca > Isopoda > Cirolanidae > Bathynomus > Bathynomus jamesi. Next base: position 315,743 of record JAJOZX010004552.1, read on the forward strand.
ATGTAAATCTGTTATAAAGTTAAATGTACTTTAACAAATTATTATTATTATTATAACTTATTTATTATTAACAATTAATAACACTTACTGTGCTCTAACAAATTATCGTTATTGCACGACCTATTTATTATTAACAATTAACAAACAGTTTATTACTTAAATGTATGACCTTGACTTTAGCTAATTGGTATGATAGCATCCACCCCCAATCGGGGTGGATGCGTAATGAAAATAGCTTCAGAGTTCATTCACACCGTGCTCATTATAATAATAATGAATTATTTGTATTTCTAATATAATTAAGTTTATTTTAATTATTGTCGACCCCTTCTGCAGTACCCCACCTCATTTGGTGGATTTGATAGAGGAGTTATCTTCCACTGTCATTTAGAATGATACTCTGTTTGAAAGAATTTGTGTGAAGATACTGAGCTCAGGGGTTCGACCCTCACTAATTTTGTGCGCCCTGTGACGTACGGAAGCCTCGTCAGTACGTTGACCCTTCTATATATTGTCAATGATACTGCTAGCTGCTTGTACCATGAATAGGAGTATGATATGAACTGTGTACTCGTGCTCTCTCGGTACTGTATTTTGAACAATAATTTATTTATATGTACAGTGGTGTTCATAATTTTTTTATATGTACAGTGGTGCTCATAATTTATTTATATTACAGTGGTGCTCATAAATATTCGTACAAAGAAGTATTTCAGATAGATTCGTCCTTATCTTTTGTAGCATATGCAAACTTTACCGTTCGTTCGAAAAATGTTAACAAATAAAAAAGTTTTACTCCAACATCCAACTCCCATCCATCTACTATCCGACCCATTGTCGCTTAACTTCGCTAATTGACGGGAAGCGATGTTACGACATTGGCTACGACGCAGTCTTTGTGTTCTGATTCGCCTTCTGCCTGATCATGTGTATGAACTAATAAGCATATCAATTGAAGAACTGGATGTACCGGACACATTGGAAGCCACCAAAGAAGAACGCACTGCATCCGAGATGTTAACAGAGTTCCGCAAAATTACAAGAAGCCAAGGAGGATGTAGATGTAGTGCTGTACAGAAGGCCTGAGTAGCCAACTTTAATTTGCGTGATGATTTTAAAACACGAGTTAAATTTAATAAAGTGGTCGTGAAACATTTTTCAGTTTTTACTATGGTGCCATACAACCCACCTTCACCCTCACAGTCTTCCCCCCTCGGCCCTCACTTCCCTGAAAATTTGAACACCCCATCTAATTTCAGTTCCTGGAAAAAAAACGCTATGTTGATTCATTTAAGAAGATAAGAGTTGCCAAAACTGATCAAACTTGTCCTTCATTTGCATCGACTACTCGTATCGTTTCCTCTTATTAGACTCGGAGAGCGTTCTTCATATACCGTCCTACATAGAGCTGGGTACAGAGGACGTGTAGCTAGACGGAAACCACACGTTTAATAGGTGCTGAAGACATTCTATCGTGTAATAGGATCTCTCCATTGGAAAAATTGCTGATATTGTCATGAAACAATAGTATATAGAGGACTCTTACAACTCTTCCTAAGCTGGAATTGTACATCTTTGCAAAGTTAAAAGTTTATGAGCTATTATGACATTTCACGACTTTTGGTCTTAAACGAGAAAAAATTCTAACGATTACATTTTTAAACAGCTTTTATTCCAGTCAAATCTGAGGAGAGAAAAACTGTCTACTGACTTTTGGAACACCGTGTATGTATATATATATATATATATATATATAATATATATATATATATATATATATATTATCACGTCTTTAATTATGGTGGACCGGATGTCAGTTTTTCAACATCTGCGGATGCGGATGCGGATATTTAGTTACTCTATCAATATAATATATCATAGAATTATGAATAGATGACATAATTTTTAAAATTTCGTGATATTACTATTATGACAGGCAATGCATAAGAATTAAAATTAATATTAATGTTTTCATTATGATAAAAATAATAACTTTCTCAAGAGTTTCAGCCACAGAAAATTCAATGAAACGAGTTTCATTCAATTTTCAATTGCTAATTTTAGAAACTGTGCAAATTTTGCAACGTGTTTGCTATAGAAAATTAGCATTTTTTTTGCTAAAGAATTTACTATTTTTTGTATTTATTTACAATAATCTTGTTCGAAACACGATAGACTGCTTGATCTTACACGAACAATTTCATTCTGAAAAGTTACTGTGTTGCTGTGAAAAAAAAAAATCAGTGGAGTACGCACAGCGGCACAGGCAGTGTTTGTTGATTTAATGGTATTTATATTTTGAGATTTATATATTTGTTTGTTCATTAATAATTAATACTTTACATGAAATGTGCATGACTGGGCCTAATAAGCTACTTTACAGTATAAGCTAATTTAATTGTAAATTGCATAATTTATTAGAGGTAATATCCGCATAACATCCGCAGTCAGAAGTGCGGATGCGGATGTTAAAAATGATGCGGATGCGGATATCCGGTCCACCACTAATATATATATATATATAATACACTAGAATGGCCGCTGCGCCTTGCGTAGCAAAAGCTCCCCGAAACATAACCTAAGTGGGGACTGGGAGGTGCGAGTGTATTACTAAAGCCTTCCTGGTTCTCCCTTAATGTGTACTGTATACTAAATTTGGTGCAAATTACCGTAGCCATTTAGGGGCCCCCTCCCGGTCACCCCCGCCCACGGTGGTGGGTGGGATGATTGTGTTACTTAATTTTCCCTGTTCCTGCCTTAATGTGTATACCAAATTTGGTATACAGTAGATTACCTTATCAGTTTAGACGTGTATAAACGAACAGACATCATCATCATCATGTGATGCCAGCAATAAAATTAAAAAAGAAAAATTAGACTAACACGAACGTAGATGTAGCTCGTAGAGTAAACTAACCCATTTTTTGTTATACTCTACCTACTTTTTTATTTCCCCTCTCTTTACTTGCATGTCTGTAGTTTGCATGGTATGAGAGTGAGTTAAGACTGTGTTTGCATGGTTTGTAAGCGTTCTTATTTTACTTCTTTTCATCTTTCACCCCTCTCCTATTCTCTTCGACTATTTTTCCGACTTGTCGGCAGTGGCCGGCGGATGATGATGGGGTGTCTTTCTTTCTCTTTTTCTGAATGAATGTTAACCCACGAATGATAGGTTTTGCTACTTACTTAACCCCTTATTCTCCTCTTTTAACCCCCTCCTCTTTCCTTTCTCTCGGGCTAACTTTAGAGTAGATCTTAGGATCTTTGTTAGCCTTAGCTTCTGTAGATCATTATCATCATCCCCCAAGATATATATATATATATATATATATATATATATAACTGCCCAATGAGCAAAATGATAAAAACTAAAATAAAAACGTAGGAAATAAACAGCCAAAGAAAAATAATGATGATAACAAAATTAAGAACATGGAAAATATTCAGATAACACTAAGTAGAAAATACCGTCTGTAAATACTACGCAAAAGGGTACTGCAGATATCAGGATGGGCAATGCATCTATGCACATACCACATTATATAACACACATTACACAAGAGGATATTGCAAATTTGAAAAAGAGTGCAAGTCCCAACATCTTACTGTCTGCAACACCCATGCAAGATATGGGAGGTGCAAATACGGACAAAAATGCCGTTACCACCACCCTCAAAGGAACCCGACAAGTGAGCAGACGAAACCAGCAACAAAGAGGGCCACCACTTTTTTAGATGTAGCCCACACAATTCAACTATTGAATACCATCCAACAAATACAAAGCCACCTGACAAATACATGGATCCGAGACCCATACAGAAGGCAAATAGAAAGACATTACATGCGATATCGGGACAACGGTTATCGAAACAGATAAAGAGAGGAAAATTCATGGAGGATCACAAGACAACGAAATCGGCACCACCATTGGAAAATGAATCAGAAACGCAAGTATGTGAAAATGAGAGGGAAAAAATAAAAATAATCCTAGCCAACATTTAGGACTTAAATCAAACAATTCCCCGGACAAAATTTTATACCTGAAAGGACTCATGCAAGAAACCGGAGCAAATTTTGCATGCTTCACGGAAACCCATCTAAAGGACTGCCAGGCGAACTATGAAAACTGTGAGTTCTGTATTGACAAAAAAGAAATACAAATTGACAACTATAACATCCTCAGAGCCGACAGAACAGTGAAACGTAAAGGAGGATGTGCTATTTACGCATTCGAAAGGCATATGGCAGAAATTACTATAAGTACCTCAAACAGCTACGTAGAATGTGTAGCAGCAAAAGTTGAAAAATTAAATATGGTATTAATTGTAATGTACAGACCCCCGAACACGTCAACCTCAAAATTCTCAGATTCATTACAAAGGTAAGAAACTGGGTAAAAGATCTACACTCTCCAACCCCAAATATTTTTCTCTGTGGTAATTTTAATTTCCCATTCATGAAATATAAAAGGATAGGAAAAAATATATGTATACACCAGGACAAGGGGGGCACACGGGAAGACCAGGCGCAGGTAAAAATGCTACTAGCTCTAGCTGATGAATTTATATTAACGCAAGAAATAACAGAAAACACAAGAAAAAACAACTGCCTAGATTTGATATTCACAAACAACAGCAACCTAATTGATATTGTATAAATATACCCAACTATAATATCGGATCACCACATTATTGAGATAACAACCAGTATAAAAGCAACAGGAAAGGAAAGAACACAAACAACAGAAAGAAGCAAATTCAAAATTTTTAATTTTCACTCCAAAGCTATAAACTGGGAAGATGTTGCATCCAGCATGGAAGTAATAGATTGGAAAACCATTGTCGAGGCCAAGACAACGGAAGAGATGCTAATGACTTTAGAGGAGAAGACGCTGGAAATTGTGGAAAGACATGTCCCAAAAATACAACAAAGAGGAAAGAGAAGCAGGTTCGAGAGACAAAAGAGGTCATTGTTCCGAAAGAGAAAAAGAGTGACTGCAAAATTGAGTAACTGTAAAGATAACATCAGAAAAATATTAAATGATAAACTGCAGAGTATCGATTGCGTCATACAGGAACTAATTGAGAAGCATACAGAAAAAGAAGACGAAGACGCTACAGAAGCGATAAAGGTTAACTCAAAGTACTTCTATAATTTTGCAAAAAGGAAGTCGGAAAACCATACGACTATCGGACCTTTGAAAAGGGAAGACAGTACTTTATCTGATGATCTAACAGAAGTATCTGAAATATTAAGAGCTCAGTACGAATCATCTTTCAGTATCCCAAAATCTGACAAACTGATAAGCGATAGAAACGCGTTCTTTGAAGAAGAACTACAAGGGGAAAGTATAACGGACTTCGACTTTACGACAGATGATATTACCCACGCCATAGGGAAACTAAAAGCACACTCAGCGGCAGGACCGGACAAAGAGAATGCCACACTGATCAAAAACTGCAAGAATTCAATCGCTGAGCCCCTAGATTGGATATGGAGACGATCACTAGACACGGGAGAAATACCGGACATCCTGGGGAGCGCGAACATAGTCCCAATCGAATCAGGCGAGTTTGTCTAAAACAATTCGTCTAAAATACAATTTGTCTAAATCAATTTGTCTAAAACAATTTGTCTAAAATAGTTTGTCTAAAATCAATTTGTCTAATAACAATTTGTCTAAAATACAATTTGTCTAAAAATAATTTGTCTAAAATACAATTTGTCTAAACAAACAATTTAATATAATATGGCATACAAATTGTTGCCTGATGTCTAATAACAATTTGTCTAAAATACAATTTGTCTAAAAATAATTTGTCTAAAATACAATTTGTCTAAACAAACAATTTAATATAATATGGCATACAAATTGTTGCCTGATGTACAATGCTTTTTTACTTGCCACGCCCCATCTTAAAAGGTTACCTCTTGTGCGGAATAGTACATCGAAATCAGTTATCCCGGAACCCATAACCCGGTTAGGTTAGGTTAGGTATATTATGAAATAAAATCAACCCATTTTCAATCTTTTCATCCTCACTCCAAATTTATCAAGCAGACAAATGCATTTCTAGTTATCTTCAGTTATTAGTCAAATTGTATTTTAGACAAATTATTTTTAGACAAACTATTTTAGACAAACTATTTCGATGTACTATTCCGCACAAGGGTAACCTTTTAAGATGGGGCGTGGCAAGTAATAAATAGCATTGTACATCAGGCAACAATTTGTATGCCATATTATATTAAATTGTTTGTTTAGACAAATTGTATTTTAGACAAATTATTTTTAGACAAATTGTATTTTAGACAAATTGTTATTAGACAAATTGATTTTAGACAAACTATTTTAGACAAATTGTTTTAGACAAATTGATTTAGACAAATTGTATTTTAGACGAATTGTTTTAGACAAATTCTCCTAGATGCAGTCCCAATATATAAAGGAGGAGATCGATCCAAGGCCAAAAACTATAGGCCAGTGTCGCTTACATCTCATCTCATTAAAATATTTGAAAAATAGTTAGAGACAAAATCTGACTTTTTGGAAACTCAGAAAAAAATAAATGATAACCAACACGGGTTTCGGTCAGGCAGATCATGCCTATCACAACTAATGGAACACTACAACAACATTATTGATGCACTTGAAAGTAATGAAAACTATGATGTAATATACACAGACTTTGCCAAAGCGTTCGACAAGTGTGACCATGGAATCATAATACATAAACTGAAATATATGGGAATAACAGGAAAAGTAGGGAAATGGATATATAATTTCCTTAGTGAGTGGCGGCAAGTCGTTACAGTACAAGGAGTATCTTCATCAGAATCAGAGGTCCTCTGATCAGTACCACAAGGAACAGTATTAGTTCCACTACTCTTCATAATCATGCTAACTGACATAGATGAGGACGTTACCAGAGACAGGACAATAACATCCTTTGCTGATTACACAAAGATCAGTAGAAAAATAAGAAACCCAGAAGATATAGGATCTCTACAAACCGACATGAACAGAACCTACAAGTGGACGGAAGACAACAATATGAAGTTTAACACCGAGAAATTTCAGCTGTTACGGTACGGAAAAAGAGAAGACCTAAAATCCATGGAATATTATACCCCAAATGGACAGGAAATTCAGAGAAATTCTAGTGCAAAAGATTCTGGGATGTAATGACTGATGATGCGAAATTTGAAACACAAAATAAGATAGCAGTAAACAGAGCAAAGAGAATAACTGAGCAGATACTGAGAACCTTTAAACGAAGGGATAGGAAATATAATGATTCCTCTACTGAAAACACTGATCATACCCAAATTGGAATACCGTACTGCTCGGTCCTAACATGACCATATATATACAAAATAAGACATTAGACAGCTAGAAGGGATTCAGAGAAGCTTCACAGTCAAGCTCAATGGGTGGAAAGAACCAGTGGCGTACATAAGTGGGGGAACAGGGGGCATAGGCCCCACCCATTGTAAAAATTATTTCTACTCTCAGTAAAGATATTTGAAAAAGAAATTTTCAAAAATCGATAACTTTACAACATTCACCACAAAAAAATCTTGGTCATATGGAATTTCAGTTATTTCATGGTTACCAGAACATGTTATTAACTCAAACCTCAAAAACAACTTTGGCTGGCTTAAGAACGTTTATATATGTCTTTATACGTACGATTAATTTATGCAAATTTAATTCTTTGCCCATAAATTGGAAATAAAATATAACTGAAGCCTTCCAAGATGCAATTCATTTTCATTCCAAATCAATCATCATCAATTTTGAGCTCACACACACACACACACAATATATATATATTAGTGATGTAGGTCACATCCGCATCCGCATCCGCGGAACATCCGCACATTTTCTCGCATCCGCATCCGCACCCGCATCCGCACTTTGGACTGCGGATGTCGTGCGGATGTGGACCGTTGAGATAAAATGTCATTAATAAGCGGAAATTATCAAATTCTACTATATTGATAGAACTAGTTCATTGTGCGCAAAAGTGATGCAAGCGACAAGACGAGAGGCTGTTCTTGTATGAAGTTACTCTCTTGCAACCTACTTAGATCCACGTTACAAAGCTAAGTTATTTTCACCTAGTACATTAGAACGAGTTAAATCATCACTTGGCAAAGCAGTTGAAGAGCTTCAATCTCTTGAATCTGTCGCTTCGCCACCCACCAAAAGAATAAAAGTTTCAGTGACAGAACCAACACCTTCAACAAGCAAATCTATCACAGAATCTGTCTCTCAGTTTCTTGAGTCAAGCAGCAATGACGAGACCTACTCGATGTCAAAAGATGTAGTAAAAATGATCGAGAGCTATCACCAAGAAAAACGCCTGGCTGCATGTGACAATCCTATTAGTTGGTGGAAAAATACGCAGAATATCTATCCATACTTGAGTAAACTTGCGAGGAAACATTTAGCCTGTCCTCCAACAAACGTACCAAGCGAGAGATTATTTAGCAGTGCTGGATTAATATATGATGAAAAGAGAAACAGACTGGCAGCAGAAAAGGCAGAAAAATTAATGTTCCTTAAGCATAACCTTCCTATAATTAAGTTTGAACATTAAACGATGAACATCTTAGTTTACTTTATTTTAATTACTCATTTATAAATATGCCTAATAAAACTTTAAACTTAATATAAATAGTTATCAAGCTAATTAAAGATCTCTTTCTATAAGGGTGGAGGTTGGGGAAAGAGGTCGGTGGGGTGCATTTGAGTTGGGTTCACGTCCCGCATCCTGGTAACACAATTATGGTTTCTAATTGTGGCTGAAACTCAACAAAATATAACGAATTTATTTGCAGACGAATTCACTAATTGATTTCTATATTAGTTAGATGCTTGATATTATTTTATATGTTTAGAGAAAAGTACAGCAATTATTGTACAATTAATCAATTATACTACATTATAGCTACAGCTCTCTCTATATAATAACTTATTATATACGTTAAACACAACAAATCTCGAATATATCCTAAAAAATAACGAAAATGTAGACATCCGCATCCGCATCCGCGGATGTTGAAATCAAACATCCTCATCCGCATCCGCGGATGTGAAAAATGACATCCGCTACATCACTAATATATATATATATATGTACAGGGTGGGCGGAAAGTAGCTCCCTAATTTAAATTACATATAAATTATGTATAAATTGTGATTGTATTGTTATATTGTTATGGTGTGTTCTCTAAAGTGGTACAATTGTAACGGTAATCTTTTTTCCTCTAAAGTGTTCTCTTTGTGTTCTCTAAAGTGGTACAATTGTAACGTTCATTTTTTTTTTTTCATTTCAGATTGAAGGGTAACATGGCTGAGCGTTTAACACTGCAGGAGCGTGCCCAGTTGGCGGCACGGTACGAAGTTTGGCAATCTGTCGTTCGAGTTCAAAGATGGTGGCGGGCCATTCACGGACCACGTGCCAAAGTGGATCCGAAAACAATCAAGAACTGCCACTCGAAGCTCATGACCACGGGGTCTGTGGCAGATGTTCGAAGATGTGGTCGCCCTTCGACATCCAGGGCCCAGGAGACGGTGCAGGCAGTTCAGGAAATGTTCGCACGGAGTCCACGAAAGTCAACTCGCCAGGCAGCTCGGGAAAGTGGACTCTCCCGCTACTCAGTGCGAACTGTGCTGAAGAAGGAGCTGAACTGGCGTGCGTGGAAGCCGCATTACTGCCAATCTCTCTCGGACGAGGACTGCGACATTCGCATGGAGTTCGGGGAAATCATGCTGGCTTGGCATGAAGACTGGCCCCATCTCTTCCGCAACATCCTCTGGAGCGACGAGGCGGTGTTCCACGTCGGAGGCTTTGTCAACCGCCACAATTGCCACTACTGGGCAGGAGAGGATCCCATGGTTACCGCTGAAAAACGGCAGAATCGGTTCAGTGTAACGGTGTGGTGTGGTATGACCTCAGATCAGGTTGTGGGCCCGTTCCTTCTGCGCAACACCATGAATGCTGAGCGGTACCTTGCTATGTTGCGAAACGAGGTCTGGCCGGTTGTCAGCACATGGGAGAACATCGACGATCTGATATTTATGCAAGATGGCGCCCCTCCGCACTTCGCTCTTGTTGTCCGTGAGTGGCTGGATGCCCACTTCCCTGGGCGTTGGATGGGTCGTCGTGGTCCACATCAATGGCCAGCCAGGAGCCCCGACTTGACACCGTGCGACTTCTTTCTTTGGGGGTGGGTAAAGGAAGAAGTCTACCGCACCAAACCGAGGACATTGGAAGAACTGGAGGACCGAATTCGGGAAGTCATGTCCTCCATCCCGCCGGAGTTCCTGCTAAAGTCAGTGGACGCCATTCCTGGGCGGCTCCAGAAGCTGGTGGAAAGAGTTGGAGCCCACATTGAATTTTAGAGAAAACCTACCATGTATGCCTACCTTTTCATATTATTTCTTCTGAAATAAATGGATAATATACGTATTTTTTTACCAATCCAAAATAGGGAGCTACTTTCCGCCCACCCTGTACATATATATATTAGTGGTGGACCGGATGTCAGGTTTTCAACATCTGCGGATGCGGATCTTTAATTTCAATATCCGCGGATGCGGATGCGGATATTTAGTTAATCTATGAATATAATATAGAATTATGAATATATGACATCATTTTTCAAATTTCGTGATATTACTATTATGGCAGGCAATGCATAAGAATTAAAATTAATATTAATGTTTTCATTATGATAAAAATAATAACTTTCTCAAGAGTTTCAGCTACAGAAAATTCAATGAAACAAGTTTCATTCAATTTTCTGTGTTACCACGTATTTATATTTTGAGGTTTATATATTTGTTTGTTCATTAATAATTAATACTTTACATGAAATGTGCATGACTGGGCCTTATAAGCTACTTTATAAGCTAATTTAATTGTAAATTGCATAATTTATTAGAGGAAGAGAGAGAGATACACCATTATTTACAATTGAAAAATAATGGAGAAACTAGTCCCTAATCTTACTCTGAACCCCGTAACTCCCCAAACAACAGTGGAAAGTAGATAAGGAAGACTGTGTCGTGTTCCCAAATTAAAGGCTGGACAGGGAACATCCTTAACCCTGAAAGAAAATAGTTTTGTTGTGAGAAAACCAAGATTGTTTAATCAGCTGCCCAAAGACCTAAAGAACACGAGTGGTGTTGTGGTGGACATCTTAAAAGAAGATTAGACGCCTGGCTCAGAACAACCCCCGATGAGCCGGGTGTACCTGGCTATGTGAGGTGGAGAGTACAAGAAACCAACTCGCTACTTCACCAGGCCAACTCGAGAGGAGGGGCGACAAGCTTGACCTTCCTGAAATGAGGAATCATCGCGCGGAACATTTGAAAGGTTGAAAGGAAAAGTATGCAATAATAATAATAATTAATATAATTAAATATTAAATAGTCTTAGTGAATTCCATAAATGGGAATTTTTAAAAATAAATTGATGAAGTGAGAACGCGCGTAAAACTTAAGAGTTCAAAAAGAGTTTAAAGAAAGAAAAATCAATAATAATTTCGAGTTAGAATGAAAAAGTCAAATACAATTACTTCCCGAATGACCTTCAACGAGATTTGGAATGTTTGCGGGTGTGGGGGGTTCTTTTCTTTGGGAGATATAAGAATTGTACTTCATAAGAACGAGAAATATCGGTGTTATTGTTGTTTTGTGCCTCAAAGTTAATTGAACTCCATCTGTACTAGTTAATTTTATCGCGAATCAGTAAGCCGTCGAGCAATCTGTGGAATGGGTCTTAAAGCCATTCAAACGCCCATCTGTTCACCACCACACTTGACGTAGGAGAAAATGGATGGTGGTGATTTTGTTACCACCTCAAAGTTGTACGAGAAACAGCACTAATTCGCGTGCACCACCTTTAAACCTTTATTATTAATAAAATAAATACATTCGTCTCAATTTGCAGTGACATGAATTAATTAATTAATAATTAATTAATTAATAATAAATAAATAAATAAGTAAATAAGTATTATTAATAGTTAAAACATGTATTAATCTTAAATTATCACTACTGACATGACAAATACAAGGTCACCATTGAAGGCACTATACCAATACCATACAAAGAAACCAATATTATACATGAGAGATAAGAACTGAACAATTCCAAGAAATGTGTTTTTAATACTAGATTACACACGAGAAATTAATAATTAGTAAACAATAGTAATGGACATTAATCCTAGATTTTTGTTAATATGCCATTATTAATCGGGATTTCAACTTGGTTTTAAACAAATTTACATTCACAATATTTTTTATATCGGCATTTAAGTCATTCCATAGTTTCAATCCAATGAAAATGGATAGTTTTTGAGAGGAAGACAATCTAACTTGAGGTATAACGAGCTTTGATCTATTTTTGGTCTGATACGAGTGGATTTCTTGATGAGTTACATAATATCTATTTACCCATTGTAAATTAATGATTTTGTTCTTACACTTGTAAACAAAATTAAAATGTCCCATAATAAATGCAAAAAACTTCACTTCTTTCTACGTGAAAAAAAAAAAAAATGCCCTTCTGGGGTCGTGGGAACGGGATCTAGCCTCGGTGCGAATTCCTTAATGGTCTCTGAATTGTTTCCTTCTCGCCTTTTTCATTCGTTTTTCGGTTTACAATTTCTGTATAATAAACAACAATGTAATAATCAATGTAATAATAAATTTATAATTTCTGTAATAAATAATATTGCAATATTAAATGTAATAAATTTAATAATAAATGTAATTATTATGTAAAAAAATAATAGAATCTGTATGTATAGAACAAGAACATAGTTTTAAATTTGTGCGAATGTACTTATAAGCGGGTCCCTTTAATAAAAATGTTCTTCCAGTGTCGGGAGAACGGGATCTAACCTAGGTGCGAATTTCGTAATGGTCCCTGGACTGTTTTCCCTCTTGTTTTTGGTTCATTCGTTTTTCTGTATCCACCCGAAGAGGATGCCAGTGGGCATCGAAACTGTTGTGGAAATAAACTCTGTCTATTAGAGTGGGTTTTAATTATCATAAAATGTCCCAGCTTGGTTATATCATTGAGCTTTAGTAGGTTTAGCTCTTTAAATAATGCAGTAGAGTGATCAAGGAAATCAGCATCAGATAATAAATAACCTTATTGCTCGTTTTTGGATGACAAAGATACCATTTAATGCGTTGTTAGCGGAGTTTCCCCCAAACAAGGGTGCAGTACGTTATATAAGAAAGAACAAGAGTATGATAAAGAGTCAATAAAACTTGTTTATGGACTACATTTCTAAGTTTAAACATTATAGCAACGCTCCTTGAAATCTTTTTCGCGATATAATTTACATGATCACTCCATTGCAAATTCTTATCTAGAATTACACCAAGAAATTTTGTTTGAAATTTGTTTTACTGGTATTTAGGAAGAGTTTATTGGTGGTCAACCATTTCATTACACTGATGACTTCTGAATTAAATATATTCTTAGCTGAACTAACATCTTTGCAAGAAAAAGACACAGTTGTATCATCTGCAAACATTATGAAGTTCAGTATATCAGATGAACGTGGAAGGTTTGACAAGTGTTTGACAAGTGTTTGACAAGCGCTTTAGTTGAGCAAAACTTGTTTACTGATGCAAACTGATATCTATTGGACAAATAACTTTTAAACCAATCACTGATTGCTCCTCTAAAGCCGTAACAATATAATTTATTAAGTAGAATATTATGGTCTATTACATCAAACGCCTTACTCAAATCCATAAATATTGATATCATTATTTCTTTGTTCTCCTTAGCTATATTTACATTCTCCATAAGATTTAAAATAGCCATTTCCGTTGTTTTATTATTACGGAAACCATATTGATTTGGAGATAATAAATTGTAGGATTCTAGATATCGCTGCATTCTACTTTTTACAATTTTTTCAAAAACTTTGCTGAACACAGATAATGAACACACCAGCCTGTAATTTGTTGCAAGTGTAGGATCACCCCCTTTAAAAAGAGGTGTTATACAACCAGTTTTTAGCATTGATGGGAATATTCCTTTGGAAATACTTTGATTGATAATTTTAGCCAAAGTTACAGATAACAAAATATTAACAGATATTGCAGTAACTGCAACGAAATGCGCACTGACTGATATTAATTGTAAATTATTTTCAGATATTATGCGCATGCGTAGATGGCGCTGGCGCCTTTGCAATGGCTACCGTTTTAGGCTACACTTCTGCCGGTTTGCTGTTAATGAGAAAAGATGAGAATTTCAAATTAAGCGAAGAGCAGGTTTGTATGAATTCACCGCATACTTTTAGTCTTTTTAAAGAAAATTTACGCAAGTTCATAAAAGATTCGAACAAATTGTTTGCCCTTTAAATCATGGCATGACAACAAATTTTTAAACTTAAAAAAAAATCTTATTTGCGTACAATTACTAACTTGATCTGTACAAAGTTGTAATTAAGACAAACAAAACATTTAGGTTTAATCTCAATTAGTTTAAATGAAAATAGGATAAACATTTTATTCATACTTTTCCATATGAAATTTGTAATACCATTCGCTCTGTTTAAACTTCAACATTGACGATGTTTGCGAACTAACGATTGAACTGCTTACGTATTGCTTGCTGACTTACGCGGCCTTAGGCAAACCGAACGATTGCAGTAAATGCGTAAAAAATAATTAATTCTTTCCCTCTTTGGGGCAGAAATAAAGCTTAAAATCGTAACAAACCTAAACGCTTGTTTCATTCAATTTAGTTTCTTTCAGGGATCATGGATTGGCGCAGCTGTTCCGGGAACGGGTCTCATTGGTTCGCTTCTTGCCGGACATTTAATGGAAGCACACGGTCGAAAAAATGTTTGCGTGATGACGTCACTGCCTGCGATGTTTGGTAAAGTTCGTGATTTTATAATATGCATTTATTATCGTATTTAATAAACCTGTCAGAACACAACAAGGATCAAGTAAAGATAAGCACCCCCAGCCTTCTTTAATTAGCCTTATAAGGCTAACTAACGAAAATATCACGACCTAACCTAACCAATCGTTAAGTTAACTGTACGCCCTTGACGATTGGTTAGGTTAGGTCGTGATATTTTCGTTAGTTAGCCTTATAAGGCTAATTAAAGAAGGCTGGGGGTGCTTATCTTTACTTGATCCCACAACAAATATATATATATATATATACACACACACACACACACACACACACACACACACACTCGCATATACAGGGTGTTTATAAAGTCCATATCTATTTCAGTGAAAACGTAGCAAAAAAGGTAAAATTCAATAACAATATAATAGAAGGGATACATTTAATGAATACTTAATCATATGATTCTACATGAGCACCATCAGTATCTCTACAGAGTTCGAATCTATCAGCAGCATTGCGGAACACATTTTGGAGCATGACAGGGGTTATTTTTGTAACTGTTGTTACGATACGAGCATGTAAATCTTGCAGATCTGTAACCCTCGTTTGATAGACGTTTGATTTGATAAAGCCCCATGCAAAGAAATCCAAGGGCGTTAGGTCAGGAGATCGAGCCGCCCAGGGCCTGTTGCCTCCACGTCCGATCCACCGATTTGGAGATCGAGCCGCCCAGGGCCTGTTGCCTCCACGTCCGATCCACCGATTTGGAGATCGAGCCGCCCAGGGCCTGTTGCCTCCACGTCCGATCCACCGATTTGGAAATCGTTCATTTAGGTCAGTGGTTCCCAAACCCATGGTCGCGACCCAAGTGAGGTTCGGGAAGGTGTTCCTGAGGGTCGCGGGACGGAAATTCTCAACGACTGTTTCAATCAAACTATATGAATATAAACACAACGTATTGAAATGATTGGTCATTAACACTGCATGTACCAGCGTTTAGGGTCGCCAGGCCAGGACAATATTGTATTCAGGGTCGCCAGGCCAGGACAATATTGTATTCAGGGTCGCCACCATAAAAGTTTGGGAACCACTGATTTAGGTACTCCCGAGCAATGTTTGCGTAATGACAAGGTGCCCCATCTTGTTGAAAGACGACGGTGTTTAAAATGCCATCTGAATGAAGCTGGGGTTCCAGGAATTGCTGAAGCATGTCCAGATAAATAAGCCCTTTAACTGTAGCTTTAGCCAAGAAAAAGGGCCCATAAATCTTAGATTTGGTCATACCCAACCAGACAGTAACTTTAGGAGAATCTCGTTCCCATTGATAGAAATCAACTGGTTTTTCATTAGCCCATATGCGGCAGTTATGGCGATTAACCTTTCTACACTTCCACACGTGTGGAAAGTTGCTTCATCACCGAAGAGAATGTGGTCCATTAAATTTTCATTCTGAATGTGTTCAGCAAGATCGGCACACTTTGCACTTCGCTTTGGATAATCCTCTTCATGTAAATCATGAAGCACCTGAATGTGATAACTTCTCTTCTTCAACGTCGATTTCAAAATTTTGTGGACAGTTGAGTTGGGTATCCCGAGTCTACGTGATGTGGTGCGAATTGACATGCTTGGATGTTCATCGATAACATTACGTACCGCATTTACAGCATGCTCAGACGCTTGGACGTCCAGATCTTGACTCATCATGAACAGATCCCGTTCTTTTAAATTTATTAAGCAAATCACGAATTGTTTTGTCTGTAGAACCTGGCTTGTGAAATGTTCTTTCAAACCTCTCTGTAATTTCTTTGCATTTCTTTCCTTTAATCCGAAGTGTCACCACCATCACCCGTTCTTGTACATTCATTTTCATAGGGTTCTGCAACAAAAATAAATAAAAACCGTTAATTCAAGGAAATAGATAGGAACTTTATAAACACCCTGTATAAACTTCCATGAAAAACCGCTGAATGAAATTCCCTTCCAATGTTTTAGCTTGGATTTGCATTGTCTGTTCGTCCAGTGCTTTTCAAGTGATTGCTGCTCGTCTCATCTCCGGATTTTGTCTCGGGGTTTATCAAGTGTCGACTAAAGTTTTCGTCTCGGAAACAGTTCATCCCAAACTGCGACCGATGTTTAGTGTCATTCCCGCTGTATCAGTGATGTTAGGTAAGACTAGTATTAATATTGTTCATTACTGCAGTATAGTAGAATACACTGATAACGCGGCGTTTGATAATGTCGTACAAGTATAGTAGGTCAAAGAATATAGGAAAATTATTTTTGATTTCGCGGACCGAGACGCGAATAACGCAGTAGTTTTTAAGCTAAACGGACAAAAATTTAAGCTAGACGTCCAACAACCGCGGACAGACGCGAGTTGATCGCTTGAGACTATGAGTGAATGACGTCTAGTGTGATTATCTATTTCATTAGTTTAGTTACACGTCTTGTTATTTTCTGAAGTACAGGGTGTGCACGCAAGTGAATATGGTGAAGTGTACAAGTACATGCGTAACACTCGCGTGACTTTATGAACATCCTGCATTATTAAATTTTACTTACAGGTCAGTATACTGTAACTACAATACAATATTATCTTAATCTATTAAATAAATTTGGGGGTCTCCGGAACCTAACCGGTGTTTTCAATAAGATCTTCAACAATAGATAATGCGGATCGCGATATCACGGGATTCTCTCGGAGCGTAACTCCGTGTTATCATCATACTGTACAGTTTAAACGAAGCAGCCATCCATCTTGCAGATTTCAAGTCTCCATCTTTATTCTCCGAAGGATTAAAAAATGTTGTGTATTGTTTTTTTCATAAGAAATTTAATAACTCTTTTTTAAAAGAATAATTAATAAACTGATTTAATTGTATGAAATTGAGATATGTAAAATGAAATTGTTTGAAATATAAAATAATAGCTGGCATCATGGAGAGATTTGAAAGTGCGCTGAGGCCGGAGGCATGGCTAGTAGGGCATATCATACTTTTCCGAGTCCGAATTTCACTCTGGCTAATATGTATTTTTATGTAAAATTTAATTCTAAGAGGGGTTTCTTTTCTGCAACTTTTCCCAAAAATCGCGTTAACATGTTCAAAATTGCGGTTTTCTGTTCTATGTTGAAATACCGAATATTCAATTGAACACAACCTCATATTTTTAACACCTTGTCATAATTTGTTGCCATTTAGACACATTAACTTTGTTTAACTCTTACACAGGTTTAATACATACATACATAAGAAAAAAAAATCTACTCCATTTGAATCTTTGTAACGATTTGGACGCAGAAGGCGAAGTTCAACATTTTCTCAATAGATGTCTCTGAGCAATTACACCAGTTATAATTGTGAAGTAGAAGTGAGTGAACGCCATTTTTTTCGGTAAGGCCGGTCATCTTTCCAAAGATAAAGCTTACTTGGCCATAGATGGCATGAAAGTCTGCAGGGCCAAGGAGGAAGTAATGGCCTCATCAGTTGAAGCTCTCACGCAGAGGTCAGAGGAGAAGATCTCTGGGATATTCTTTGATGGCAAGCAGGATAGGAACACAAAGGTGTTGAAATATGACGAAGTGACAGGGAGATTTCATCCTGGCAAAGTGATCGAGGAGCATTACACTATCATGTGGGAGCCTCAAGGAAAGTACCTCTTCCATTTCACTCCCGAGGAACTTGAGGAAGGAGAAAAGCCTGATCATAAGATCGCTCAGGGCCTGCATGAGTGGCTTCTGGATCACGGAGCTGACGAGAGCCTTGTAATGATTGGAGGAGACTCTACTAACACCAACACGGGGTGGTCTGGAGGCGCCATAGCCCTATTGGAGAAGATGCTGGGTCGCAAGTGCCACTGGTTGATCTGTTAGCTCCATGTGAAGGAGCTTCCCTGAGGCACTTAATCATCAAGCTGGACGGCCCTGTAACTCCCCGGTCAGGCTTCAGTGGGTCTATTGGAAAACTTCTTGAGAAAGTGAATGAACTTGAGGTCAACTTCAACTTCAAACCAGTGGAAGGAACTAAAGATATCATAGAGCTGCCAGTAGAGATAGTCAAATCTCTCTCCACAGACCAGCACAACTGCTATCTTCTGATCAAAGCCATCAAGTCTGGAAGTCTCAGTCCACAGTTGGCTGGTCTCAAGTGCGGACCTCTGAACCAATCCAGGTGGCCCACTACTGCACAGGCCATGTTGCTGTTGTGGATGAGGGAGCACGGACTGAAGGGGGAGGTGTTGAGGAGGCTCGAGGTCCTCGTGAAGTTCTGCCTTAACTTCTACTTCAAAATGTACTACGACATCAAAGTGAAGCATCACCTCAAATTTGGTCCTGCACACGTTTTTTCAAGCCTGAGGCTGCTGAGGAACCAGACTACCGAGGTCAGCAACATCATCTCTGCTGCAGTGATAAGAGGAGCTTACCACGCACATCCTGAGAACATCCTTGCTTCATTCCTGTGCAGTGAGGATGAGCATCAGAGAGTTTTTGCTGTGAGCCAGATAGAGAAGATCAGAGAAGGAAGAGACTTTGGTGATACGACAGTGAGGCCCCATAAAAATCCCAAAGTCAATCTGCAAGCCACTTCACCTGAGGATCTCATCAACTGGGAATCAGAGAATATTTACGAGCCTATTTTCACCTGCAAGATGACCTTGACTGAGCTCGAGGATCTCAGGAAAACTCCACTCAAAGTGGACGCTTTCTCTGTTCATACTCAGTCCTGCGAGAGAGCTGTACAGGAAGTCTCAACTGCTTCCCAAGCTGTGTACGGTCACGAGAGGAGAGATGGGTGGGTGAGGGCCAGGATAGACCATCGAGAAATGCTCCCAGTGTTCAAATCGAAGCAGGACATACTTAAGAGCTTTTCAGGTTCGAGTGGCTGATCAAGAGGCTGAAGCCATCGTTAATGCTCATAAGAGCTGAAAGTCCTCATAAGA
Source organism: Bathynomus jamesi (assembly GCA_023014485.1). NCBI lineage: Eukaryota > Metazoa > Arthropoda > Malacostraca > Isopoda > Cirolanidae > Bathynomus > Bathynomus jamesi. The sequence continues at coordinate 335,598 of JAJOZX010004552.1, forward strand.
TCATAATATAAGATCTTATGAGGCCACGCTTTTCAGGGATCCAGGAAGAACAGGCGTGTAAACCTACACGTGGAGGTGGCAAGTCTCCCGCTACTCGATCAGAGTAGAGCTGGTGAGCCGCGCCTATTCTTTGAAGAAAAACTTAAAATTCTTGAGCTTTACGTGAAATCTAAACATTTTTTCAGCACCCAGAGGTGTTGGAACACGCAAGAAAGCAAGGATGAGGTCAGAAAAGCAGCTTTTAGACTAAATCATATGCAGAGAAGCTGCGCGCTTTGGTTTCGGTGCCCTGAGGCTGCGTTAGGCAGCCTTCAAATCAGAAAATCGCGATTTTGACCATGAAAATGAGATTTTTCGGAAAAGTTGCAAATAATAAACCCATCTTAGAATTAATTTTTACATAGGAATACATATTAGCCACTTTGTTTTTCCAAAATTTCAACCCTGAACCCAGAGTATGATATGCCCTAATGGCCAGTCTTCGGGCGTGGTGCTCTCAAAGAAGGTCGGTTTAGCGCTAAAATGTCATTTAGTGATTTTAAATTTACTTTCTTTAGTCTCTCCACGATCACAATGTTAATTTATAAATTCCCCTTTCGCTTTCCCCCGTTCCGTTTATTGTTTAATTTAAAATAAAAAATCAGAAAATAGTAATAAATTGTCGTCATTTTCCCACTCCCTCGCTTTGTTAAAGGAAGATGGTCGCAGGACTCGAGTCTCAGTTGAGACCCGACCGTACTGCCCGTTTATAAAACAGAAATCAGTGTAAAGCAGTATAAAGAGTGATAGTAAAGCGGAGAAATAGAAGACAATAATTAAAATCCTAATTTTACTACAATATAATAATTGTCAATAAATGGGTTACGTCGTGGTCAGTGTCGTAACTCCGCTTCTCCGTCGATCAGCGAAGTTAAGCGACATTTGGGTCTGGGTAGTAGTTGGATGGAGAACGGTCCTTTGCTTCCAGATTATGTAGCGACCCGTGGTTCGGATCCCACGTAAAGCTGCGGATCCTCTCCTTCGTACGATCTTATGTATTGGGAAGGAGGATAAAGAACCTCATCATTATATTATTGCCAATAAATTAACATTCGTGCGTTAAAATCCCTTTTCGAAAAAGGGTTTCTTTCCATGAATATCGCTGGTGCCATGACGGACTGGCGAGGAATGGCCTGGATAGGAGCTGGATCTTGTTTGCCGCTCTTTGTTCTTCTCTCTTACCTTCCCGAGACGCCGTACTTTCTTCTAAAGTCTGGTAAGTGTTAGTAGTATAGCTGCAAAAGGGGAGAGTGCAAGAATGTTGCAGGTTATTATGTAATGTTGCAAAGGGGGGTGGGGGTTGAAAAAAAAGAAAAAAAAGAAAAAAAGGAAAAAAAGAAAAAAGAAAGAAAAAAAGAGTACTGGCCTTTGTTGCCAACCTAGGTTGCAAGGGTCATGCACCAACCTAGGTTGCAAGGGGCATGCAACTTGGGGGCCTCCCCCAAGCTATTCCCCCCAAAGGGCCAAAGGAGGAGAGAAAGGAGGAGAGGTGTTCACCTGGCAGGAGCCAAGTGCACATTAAGACTACAGCCGAGTAGGCGTTGTTTTATAGGCTCCTAATCAGCCAGAATCAGCCAGTTGGCTGAATCAGCCTGTTGGCTGAGCCAAGGTGAGAGAGACGCCTGAAGGAGAGAGAGAGACAGCTGAAGGAGAGAGAGACCTGAAGAAGAGAGAGACGCCTGTAGGAGGGAGAGACGCCTGAAGGAGAGAGGAGAGGTACACATGCAGGAGGTACACAAACACACACATACGCACACATGCAGTAGGTACACATGCAGGAGAGAGAGAGATACCTGAAGGAGGGAGATACCTGAAGGAGGGAGATACCTGAAGGAGAGAGAGAGAGAGTAGTTGCCATTGATAGCAAGGCATATTATTTTCGTTTTCCTAACCTAAGAGGCCACTAAGGGCTTACCAAAGGGCCAGAAAGAGAAGGACCAGAGGTCCTTGCTCGGGTGGAGCCGAGCTGGGAATGAGACTTTCACCAACTTCGCGGTCTTTTATAAGCCTCTATTCTGGCTGAGTTGCCAGATAGCGCAATGTGTTCAGTTGCCAGATAGCGCCATGTGTCCCATTAATCATCCATTGTGTAACACATATATGACGGCAGTTATTCCAATTAAATTCTGTTTATTAAATAAATACACAATCAATCTTTATTAATTGCATACCTTTCCAGTTTTTTTTTGCAATGATCGGATTGCTCTTGTTAGATATATATTATTATGCTATATATATATATATATATACATTCTTTTCTTATGTTAGGTAAATATATATATATATATATATATATTATTTATTTTATAACATTTAATTTTAGTTTAGAAGCAAATTTAACATTAACTTCATTGAACTTAAAGAAACAAATAACATAGTTTACCTTCGAAAACGTCATAATAGAAAATAATTAATTTTACGGTTAACTAGTTTATTTCGTTTACTATAATTATACAGTCTTTTAAACAGCTTATGGTATATATATATATATATATATATATATATATATATATAGTGTAGATGAAGCCAATTAAATTCTACTTATTAATAAATAACTTTTTACACACAAACTACATCTTAACTGCAAAGACCTTGCACATCAATTCTTATTATCATTATTATTATTATTATTATTATTATTATTATTATTATTTCTACAATGAAACGGGGTCGGGTCGAAGAACACCTGATGGGTGAGAGATCTTCCCCCCAATATATATATATATATAATAAACGAATAAACAACTCGTGCACACACACACACACGCACACACACACGCACACACGCACACGAGGAAAAGACGACTCTGTGGCATTTCGAATCGTGTCCCTAGAGACCTTTTCGGCCGAGGGATTAATCCTTTCGTCCAAGATATTCGATCAAAACCTCACCTCACTCCGACTCTTAGATATACACACAATTATAATAAATAATAAACGAAAGAAACAAGGTGGGGAAACCTGAAAATACTAATAAATATATATATATATATATATATATATATATATATATATATATATAAAGAAAGAGCGAGAGTTTTGTTCAAATAAAGGTACCCACAATTATAATAAATAATAATCGAAATGGCAGAGTTTGTTTCTAGTGAGAAAGGAAAGCCTATGTTCTTAGTGAATGGGTTTTATATGTAAGAGATCAGCAAAGCCCAGCTGTTCATCATTCCACATAATAAAAGAAAGTGGTTGGCAGATAAACGGGTACCTACGTGTCCTAGTGGTTAAGACGCTGGGGCTGTTGATGGTTCCACGTTAAACTGTAGGTCTAAGGTGGTCATTACACATAATAAAAGAAAGTGGTTGGCAGATAAATGGGTACCCTACGTGTCCTAGTGGTTAAGACGCTGGGCTGTTGATGGTTCGGAGTTAAACTGTAGGTCTAAGGTGGTCATTCCACATAATAAAAGAAAGTGGTTGGCAGATAAATGGGTACCCTACGTGTCCTAGTGGTTAAGACGCTGGGCTGTTGATGGTTCCACGTTAAACTGTAGGTCTAAGGTGGTCATTCCACATAATAAAAGAAAGTGGTTGGCAGATAAATGGGTACCCTACGTGTCCTAGTGGTTAAGACGCTGGGCTGTTGATGGTTCGGAGTTAAACTGTAGGTCTAAGGTGGTCATTCCACATAATAAAAGAAAGTGGTTGGCAGATAAATGGGTACCCTACGTGTCCTAGTGGTTAAGACGCTGGGTGTTGATGGTTCCACGTTAAACTGTAGGTCTAAGGTGGTCATTACACATAATAAAAGTGGTTGGCAGATAAATGGGTACCCTACGTGTCCTAGTGGTTAAGACGCTGGGCTGTTGATGGTTCCACGTTAAACTGTAGGTCTAAGGTGGTCATTCCACATAATAAAAGAAAGTGGTTGGCAGATAAATGGGTACCCTACGTGTCCTAGTGGTTAAGACGCTGGGCTGTTGATGGTTCGGAGTTAAACTGTAGGTCTAAGGTGGTCATTCCACATAATAAAAGAAAGTGGTTGGCAGATAAATGGGTACCCTACGTGTCCTAGTGGTTAAGACGCTGGGCTGTTGATGGTTCGGAGTTAAACTGTAGGTCTAAGGTGGTCATTACACATAATAAAAGAAAGTGGTTGGCAGATAAATGGGTACCCTACGTGTCCTAGTGGTTAAGACGCTGGGCTGTTGATGGTTCCACGTTAAACTGTAGGTCTAAGGTGGAGTGGAACAAAGAAAGTGGTTGGCAGATAAATGGGTACCCTACGTGTCCTAGTGGTTAAGACGCTGGGCTGTTGATGGTTCGGAGTTAAACTGTAGGTCTAAGGTGGAGTGGAACAAAGAAAGTGGTTGGCAGATAAATGGGTACCCTACGTGTCCTAGTGGTTAAGACGCTGGGCTGTTGATGGTTCGGAGTTAAACTGTAGGTCTAAGGTGGAGTGGAAAGCTTGACCTTCGTCAGAATGAACAATTCGGGCGGACCTTAGACCCACAGTTTAACGTTGAAACCGAATGTTATTTTTAAAATATAATTATGATATATTTCTTTATACCCTCTCGATTACATTAGTGACTAATGATGCGGGAAACTGAGTAAATGGAAATATTATTTTCTCGAAAACTATGGGTGATAGAAAACTTCTGAAACCATATTTGGAATCAATATCAAAAGTTCTATACGAATCACCAAATAATTTTCAAAGGAGAATAAGAGCATTAAATCTATTAGTGAAAATATAAAGATGCAATTACTCGTCCGTACCCGTTATAGCGGAATGGTACACGTCATAGCTCCACCCAGCTACATCGGCAGCCAATCACGACGAACATCTGGTCTTTTGGGGGGAGCTTGGCGAATGTGCATATAAAAGGGGATATTTTTCAGTTGGGAGTAACAGTAGCTATTTTCGCATCAGTGAATAATCATTCCTCCCATGGACCTGTACGTCTCCCCAGATTTGTATGAAGAAGTGATACTGCAGCATTAACTGCACTTAGTCTTTTTAACGCGATTGATCGTGACGACTTATTTTCAACGCAAACCGTAGAAGATATTTGCAGTGAAGCTCCTTACAATCCGACGCAAGGGACTACCATAGAAATGTAAGTGTCCATAATTCGATTTTATATATATATGGAGAGTTGTAGTATTCGTCAAATAGATACTAGTCAAAAATGTCAATCAATGTTATTTCCCCATCATGCTAAAATCGAAATTGGTAATCGAACCAAAGATATCTTCACATAATGGGGATCTGTCTGTATACTCTGTATATGTTTTAAAAGCATTATTCCTTTAAGGTCCGATGAGGATTTGACACGTGTTATACAATCTTTTGAAGAACCTCGGAATATGGATGATATACTGATCAGTCAGCAGTGTCACACATCCTCCACCATGGACCTGTACGTCTCCCCAGACTTGTATGAAGAACGTGATACTGCAGCATTAACCGCAATTAGTCTTTTCAATGCGATTGATCGTGGCGAATTATTTTCAACGCAAACCGTAGAAGATATTTGCAGTGACGCTCCTTACAACCCGACGCAAGGGACTACCATAGAAATGTAAGTGTCTATAATTAGAATTTTATATATATATGGAGAGTTGTAGTATCTCGTCAAATAGATACTCGCCAAAAATGTCAATCAGTGTTATTTCCCATTATGCTAAAATCGAAATTTTTATGGCGTTCACTCCTCGAACCAAAGATATCTTCACATAATGGGGATCTGTCTGTATACTCTGTATATGTTTTTAAAAGCATTATTCCTTTAAGGTCCGATGAGGATTTGACACGAGTTATACAATCTTTTGAAGAATCTCGGAATAGGGAGGGTATACTGATCAGTCAACAATGTCACACCGAAATAATGTAAGTGTTTTTCGATCTTTTTGGGATAAGAAGACACAATATATTTTCATAAATTTATTAAATGAAAGAAATCAGTACAATAAACGAATATACCGTTACAAATATACGAACAAAAACATTATAATATACAACGAGTACGTACAATTGGAAAACGGTTTTTTATCTGTCTGCATACCATTTCATCGTTTCGGCGAGTGTGACACGGGTCAAATAAATTTAAAAAATTTATAAATTCTTTATCATTTGACATATGCATGAGAAATGAGACACAGTACATTCCGCAAACATTAGTAAAATATCCTTGCATGCGAAATGGGGTCCACACAACTTCGGGAATATGTAACTGAGCGAGAAATTTTACAATAATAGGGTCACTCCAGGGTTGAGTACCGAGTGAATCAAAATAGTACAGGCGCTGTCTATTTTTAAAATAGACAGCGATCCAGTGAATCCCTTCATTACCGATGATGTCTGTGTTCGACTACCGCATTCTCGCGTACTTGGCAAACTCAATGTTTCGCAAACACGCCGATAAATTTGGAACGTGTGACTCGCTCCATTACTTTCTGAAGTGTATTAGCATCCATTTTAAAAGTCAGTGATAACGCTTCTAAATCTATCTACTTCTATTAGGGCTTGCGATTCGAGATATACTAGTACACTAATAGGAGCGTCTATAGGCTTGGCGAATTCCAGCCGCACTGAGATGTTACCGCTCTGCTGTGGGGTTAAATGGGTATTTACGCTAGCAGATAAGTCAGGTGTAATGTCAAACGGGTAAAGGTTAAATTGATCAATGAATTCTTCCTGCGTTACCCCATTACCAAGCTCATCACAATCACCTGCAATATGGGTCAGATTACTATAGGCTCTGGCACAAAGAGGTAACACAGCGTCTGATGAATAGTCCGTACCCATTGTTCCACCCAAAGCAGTGCCATTAACGTATAGAGTTATATTTTTAAGTCCGAAATTCTCGAATTTAAAGGCACTCTTTTTATATTTTCCATTCACCGAAGCGTGGTCCTGCATGCCGATTAATATCCTTTTAGGAAGATTTCCCAGGGCAATGTTTTCTATCTGCTTCGATGCCAACCCTGCAGGAACCGTATATAGTTTGATCTGCACTCTGTTAATAGGATATTTCACTGTAGCGTTTAGTAAATTTTTCTCAATTTCTAGTTGTTTTGGTGAACTTAATTTCACTCGCCGTACGCGGAGGTATGTGTCCATAATGTGAACCACAACGGACTTTGCACCCTCTTCTTGATTCGCATCCAGATTTAAGCAGATCTCAGGACTCGTGCGGGTGAGCTTTATTTTCATATCCACCCCGTTCACAAGCAACTTCTCCTGGAAAGTGAAATCTGTGTGCAACCGTCCAAAACACTCGTATATTTTCTTTTTAGAATTTTTAAATTTGTCCTTTATACTATTTTCATCTTTAGTTTGATAATATCCCTCCGCACTTAAAAAGGTAGCCTTCGCTTCTTTGGAAAAGTTGAGGACATTTTCCAAATAGGCTCGTAGATGATAGTACCCCGTGCCTGCCGATATGTTGGTCTGATTTAAATATACGTCACACTAGTTGAATATGGCGTGCAGAAAGTTTGTTTCAGGGTATACAGCATATTTGTCATCGCAGACCGTTCCATCAGAATGGGCTATACGTAGCTTAGCGTACATGTGCACACAGCTTGGATCAAAAAAGTAAGGGAGCTCAAAAAAGGACAGCTCCGATTTACAGCATTGTGAACTACATGGGTGGATGAAGCGTGCCATGGCGAAATAGTGACTCCTCTCTCGACAAGTGGTAAACAAACTATGATTCATGAGATCAATATCCTTAGCTTATATCACTCAAAAAAGTGGTCAACCATAGGTTTCATTCGTTTACAACACTTCTTTTTTGATAGCCTTTTACGTTTAATACCACGTGACCCCTTCTTCTTCCGGGCAGCCCGCTTCTTCTTCCCGCCACCACGCATTTTTCTCTTTGCATCTTTGATGATTTCGTTCCGTGTACGCTTTAAATGTTTTTTTAGAGCTTCTTTAGGTTTAGCCCCGGCCAATATGTCTTCTGCAGTGTTAAGGCCTGATTGTAGCGCTTTCCTTCCAAGGTATCTGGCACCCCTCTTCAGCAAAGGAACAGCCGTACGTAGTATGGATGAAAAAATGGACCCAAGTCCACTACCGCGCTGGTATCGCATCCCTCGATAGACGGTGAAAGGCTTTCTATCCATTATAACTCAGTGCGTCGAAAGTGTAGCTTCACTGTTAAGCTCCCGTTACCGAATGGGAAGTTTTCGCCCTCAATCGTTCTTATATATATTGTGATATTGGTTATTAAATTAGTTGCGACATTCACATAATGGGGTCTGTCATATGTAATACTCAAACTCCTTCCTCTATGGTTGGGGATGTGAGCAATGCGCAGCAGGCGTGCCTGGGTATCCCCAACAAACTGGTGCTCCACTATATTACTGTAAATATAGCACATGTCTGGGGACCTTTCAGCCAATTTCTCCATCTTCAATTGATACATTAATCTGGACAAGTTATACTGTGTCTCGTAAAATGTGTCTCTTTGGAAGGCTGCGCTATATCGGCCGTTGGTTAGAATTTTGAAATTTCTGTTCTTTAAGACGTCTGTTAGTCTTTGATTTTAGGATTAGTGTATGTGCAGGGTTGTTTACGATTTCATATACTAAATCATTCGTAAGGTTTGAGTTTCTTAAACTTACGTTTAAGCCTCTCACAACATCCTCGGCCGAACCATATTGACCCGGCCCTAGTCTTACTTCTGTACTGTAATACCGTGCAATCTTAGTCCGAGCGATACGCATAGTTTCATCCATAGCTACCCCAGCTTTTTCACACTCGTCAATGTCTCTAAGAATCGTAAAAACGGTTTCTTTATGTTCAATATTTAAAAAGACGGTGTCCAGCTGAATTTCGCATATCCCCACCTCATACGAATCACGACCCAATTCAATGTGCCCATGGAGTTCTGTTACAAAGTTGGCTAGCGTGTTGTTAGGGTGTACAGACAGGGACGAGGAGGACGGGAGTGTGACGTAGAAATGGTTAGGAGCCATGTTGCATACTATTTAAGCTTCATTATTGCATCAGCTTTTATATAGGTGTTGAAGCTTTCTGGGTACCCTAGCCATTTCACCAGGTACATTTTTCTCCTTCCTGAACCTTTGCTTCCTAAAATTTTCTCAATTTTAAACACATTTTTTTCTAAATTAAACGCAACTTTCTGCAATTCCTCGCGGTAAAAGCCTCCTGAGATTTCTTCCCCATTCAAATCTTCAATGTAATACATCATTATCTCACCTTTAGGTCTCACAGCCCTAACTTTAAAAATCTCGCGTGTCCATCCTTGCTCAAAACCCTTTGCGAATTTATTCCCCGAACGCGACAGCCTTACATAATCATTGATTTTGAAGCGCACAGAGTGTGGTGGTGGTGGTGGTGGTGGTGGTGATCCATCTCTTCTCGGGAGCGTACCTCTTTCTAAAACTTCGTTAGGTGTTGCCCCAATCGTGCGATGGTGTGAGCGGTTGTAGGATGATGCCAATGATTCCAGAATGTCTAGAAATCTGTATGTGTTTTTATGTGTAAAATAACGGTGCATGCGTTCCTTTATGGTGCGCTGAACTCTTTCAGCTAAAGAAGCCTTATGTATAGAATTGGTTGTGTAATAGCTGATATTAAACTCTGTCAACATATTCTGAAAAGCACGGCCTATAAACTCCTTCCCCATATCCGTACAAAAATAGCCAGGAACCCTGTTTTCTTTTAACATTAGCGTTTTGGTGGCTTTAGCAACTGTTTCAGGTGATTTATTTTTCAGAGGAACTAGCCACAGATATCTAGAGAATACGTCTATTATAAATAGAATGTAGCGGTAACCATCGTTATACACAGAATATCTTTGCATGTCTGTTAAATCTGCTTGCCAAATAGAATCAATCGAGGAAGCCGTTGTCTTGGCTGTTTTAAACCTTTTTCTCACAGGCTTATGAAGCGTATAAGCGTCCTGCTCCCTCAAAAATCTTTCAACATCTTTTTTTCCTACTCCGTAAACACTTCTGTACAGTCTATCTACGCCGCCGTAAGAGGATGGGGTAGAAATGTCATAATAGCGTTTAGTTAATACGTTAGCCATTTGCGTATTTTAGAGGCACGTGGGTAGGGTTGGTTTAACCTCTTCTTGCTCCTCTTCAAAGGTGTTACCGCCGGGGGTGACGGCGCCTTCAATTGTGTCACAGGCGTTGCATGTTCCAAGTCTTTTAACCTGTTCAGATTTCCTATCAACGTTTTAGGGACATTTATTTGTTGTAGTCTTGCTTTAATATGCTTCCATCCTGATGGTGATGGCCTATCCCACTTTCTCACCAGATCATGGACAATGTCTACGAAATTCGATCCCTGTACCTTTGATCCTTCCACAATGATCTCCCCTGTATCGGTCCATTGTATGGCGGGATCCTCATTCAATAGATTATAAAGACTTTAGTCTTTACTCCTCAATGTAAGTGGGAGGGTATTTTTTAATACATGTTCGATATGTTGTGTGGCTAATCTTTTTGGTTGGTCAGCTGTGTCGTCGGGTACAGATCCTATGTCGCCATCGTCCCCCGTGCTGTGCCTAATAACCACAGGAATCTCTGTAGGGCTCTTATAATTTTCGTACTCGTGAAGAAATTTCTGCAGAGCTTCTTGGTATAAGATTCTTTTCTCATCAGGTGTTTTTCACTGTTTAATAGGGCTAACAATTCGCTTTCCATTCTTTTAAGTCTGCTTTTACGGGGATCTAGATCCGTGTCTCTTTGCAGTGAGGCGTACACCTCGTGGGGAATCACTACCACTTTCTTCATTATATTAATCTAGTCAGTAAAGGACCCAAAACTGAAAATAAGATGGGGAGAAATGACCCTCCTGTTTGTACAACAATTCGTTTTTTCTTCGCTACAGTTTGGCTTTTACGAGCGAGTGCACGTATTATGTTCTTGTAGCGGCGTAGGCGAGCCTTCTGATGGGTTTTCATTGATACATTGCAATTTATAACGTTAAGACAGATTTCACAGATGCATTTTAAAAAGTCGGCATCGATATTTTTAATAAACATCTGCTGCATTGCCCGAGGCAGTCGATGATAGATTTTTATTAATTCACGGTATTTCTTTAGTCTCTTTGTCATTCTGGAATATACACCGTTTCAGGCTCGTTTGGAAATATATTCGTTCGCAGAAGCACTCTAAACGTGTTTCGCGGATGAAGGTCGCAAAGCAAATAGCCGTAACGCGTGCTTGTAGCTTCTTTATAAACTTCCAAAAACTCCTTACGCTGATTCGGGAACATTTGATTGGCTAATACCCCAATTTGTGATACATCTCTACGTTGCGCGAATAAGACTAGATATTGCATATTTAACGACACATCGCGCATGTATCTATTTTTGAAAAATAGATTCTGATTGATGAAGAACACGCTTATGTTAAGATGGTGGGAGAATACTGTAAATGTCTCGGCAAACGTTTTATCCATCTCCTCATGAGATCGTCAATTACAATGATTGTATGTTCATTTCCCTTTAACGAATTAACGTCATATACGCCTTTGTGGAACAAAATATCATCTTGGTACTCGTTGAACACTGATTGATACGTCGAATAGCACCATATAACTTTATGCACAAATTTCGAGAACATCTCCCCCTTTTCTTTAATGATTTTAAGCATAAACACAATTTTACCACATCCTGTAGGTCCAGATATAATACATGTGGATTGGCTCATGAATCTGAATTTTTCTACAGAGTCCATTTCTAACACGTCACACTCCTAAGTGAGTCATTTACAAAATATTACAAATTTTGAGTGCTGATCCTTATATTTCTTCTCCCACAGAACCGTGAATGACGAGGTAGAGCAACCCATCATTACGGATGACCTCGACGACAGTGTAGTTGTGATCTCCTCCCCTGAATCCTCACCAGCGATACCGGTAACACGTCCAAAGCGGAGGTATGAGATACCCATGTCAGGTATAAAGCTACCGAAATACGCGTCTGTTGCAGCGGTAATAGATCCCCAACCCTCAACCTCTTACGCAACAACACCCCCAGCAGCACCTAATATATCCCCTTATTCATCCGCCGCCCCCCGTTCTGTTAAGTCTACAATAATAGAGCCCCAACCATCAACCTCCTACGCAACAGGGCCCCCATCAGCAGCACCTTCCGCTAATATATCCACTAATTCATCCGCCGCCCCCCGTTCTGTTGAGGATGGTATAACGCTGGAATTGGTGCGATCCGCAGCCCCCACCCCAGCCTTGACTAGAAATCGGTATAGAGTCAGGGTCGACCCTAGAGTCATGTATAGCAGTGGAATTGAGCGCGGACTACGCCGGGTTGTAGAGCATATTATAGAGTTTGCTCTTCAGAATCGTGACGAGCGTGAAGTCAGGACGAGTCTGTCCTTTGGATTCGGGTCAGATGACGGTGATGTAGACGATTATTGGGTGATAGTGCCATTTAGACGTTTGGCGGCTGAAGATGTAGAATATATATTAGGGCGTATAATGCAAGCCGCCCAAAGTAGTATAGCCTTCAATATGGACAACTTTACGGTAAATATTGACCATGTATACCGTGTTGCGGGTCATAGTGCCATACCGTATACTCTTAACTTCAATTCTCAAGCTATTTATAGACGGCATATAAACGTCGATCGTGGTTGCGGCTTTATAGCAGTACTCTTAGCACGTATGTTTACTGTACAAAATACATGAACTCAAAAAATTTGGTTGCCTACAGTCGTGGAGCGTGCCCGTAAACTAGCTGTAGACTGTGAACTTGAATTTGACTGTAATATGGGTCCTGAAGAGCTGAGAAGGGTAGAACAGGAAATGAATGTCCACATAGTTGTGTTTGGGTTGGATGATCGTCGTAGGACTGTGTATGTTTTAAAAGCTGTGTGAGAGATCGTACAAGGCCCCTACTTATTTTAGGATTGTCAGGGACAACGTATCTCCCCATCCGTAATATAAGGTGGCTTTACGCGAGTTATGACAAAAGTCGAAAATATGGGAGACATCATGATTTGTGTAAGGGATGCCTCGAGTTTGCGGATGATATAGTGAGACATTGTAAAGAATGTCACATGGTATGTGAGCAGTGTAAAAGCACCAAATGTGAAAGCCGTGTAGTTGAAGCTGAGAAGAGAGACTGTGATGTGTGTAGACGCACATTTTTCAATAATAGCTGTTTTGATTTCCATAAATCAATTGGCACGTGCAGGAAAATGAGAATCTGTGAATGTGGTATGTTTCACACAATGGATAATTGGGGAAAATTTAAGCACAAGTGTGACGTAATTCACTGTCCTACATGCCAGGATGAATATAAGGCGGATGGAGTAAAGCATGTATGTTATATGAAAGATGCTAAGCCTAAAAATAACCCTTGTATAAGTGTATACTACGATATTGAAACATATACGAACGCTGAAACCAAAGAGGTAATTCCACATTTACTTGTGAGCCAGACCATCTGTGATGAGTGTATGGATATCGAATGTGACGAGTGCCCCAAATGTGGTAAACGGACAAACGTTTTTAAAACGAATGTCAGCGATAGTCCTGTGAAACTATTTGTGTCCTATATTGTCAAGTTAGCCAACAAGTTCAAAAAAATGACTGTGTATATTCTCGCCCATAACGGGGCAAAGTTTGACACGCAGTTCCTTTATAAGGAGCTGCTTGAACACGAATCCTCTGAGATATTTACAGGTGATCCATTGAAAAGAGGCAACAAATTAATACAGATGCAGATAAGAGGCAATGTACAATTTAAAGATACTTTATTATTCACACCTTGTAAATTAGCAAAGCTACCCAAGGTGATGGGAGTAGCAGCTGAAGTTTCCAAAGGATACTTCCCATACACTTTCCTCACCAGCGAGACTTTAAACTACGTAGGCCCACCACCCCCCAAACATTATTTTGACTGTATGGATGAACGTGAAGACTTTGATCGATACTACGACAGTTTTAATGAAAGTAACCCTTATAATATAGCTGATGAATGTGAGCGTTATTGCGTGAATGATGTGCGCGTGCTTAGAGTATGTTTCCAGGCCTTTAGAAGGATGTACATAGCCCGTTTCAAATGCGATCCACTGCAAGTCGCAACCACCATCGCATCATTATGTTTTACGGTGTTCAAGAATAACTTCATGCCGAAAAACACCTTAGCCATTATTCACCGAAACAATCCCCGCAGTTACGGGCACAAGGCTATTTACTGGCTCATACACCTACAGCAACAGACAGGTGTATACATAAAGCACGCCCGCAACACGGGTGAAGTACCCATTAAGATTAATGGACGTGTTTTTTGGGTTGATGGGTTAAGTGAAAACCGTGTCACTGGTGTGAAGACTGTGTACTCCTTTAACGATTGCTGGTGGCATGGATGCCCCCGTCCTGAGTGCGGAGTCACCGGAGATATCCACAGTAGGTCTCCTGCCGACTGTCTTGCATCGACCCGCACCCGCGATCAACTTATAGGATCACAGTTCACTCACAAAGTCTTGTGGGAGCATGAATATGATGCACGGATGGAGACAGACGAGGTGTACCGAGAGGAAATAAAAGCGATCAAGCGTTCAATGGTGCTGGATCCTCTCAAGTGTGGTGATAGCTTGTTTGGAGGACGTACAAATCCTTTCAGACTATACTTCCCACCTACGGAGGGCGTGAAGCTCCATTACTACGATTTCTGTTCTTTATACCCATACGTGATGAAGAGCAATCCGTATCCCGTGGGCGCTCCTGAGAAACTGGTCGGGCCTAGCCTACCATCCATCAATGAATTTTCAAAAAATTTGAATGATCGTTACTTTGGGATCTCTTTCGTAGACGTACTCCCCCCACGCAATTTATGGATGCCGATCTTACCTGTCGTTATCGACGACAAGCTCATGTTTCCCCTGTGCGTGAAGTGCGCGGAAGAGGATAACGGCGAATGTAACCATATACCCCACCAGCGTAAGATCAGAGGCGTATATACAAGTCCTGAGTTGGCCCTAGCCGTACGCCATGGTTATAGAATACTGAAGATACATGAGGTGTGGAGGTTTCAGAAGCTACCCAACCTTTTCACACCATATATAAACACCTTTTTGAAGGATAAGGTTGAGGCATCAGGGTATCCGCGAGGAGTTGATACCGAAGATGAAAAGTCTGCCTATATTCAACGTTACCGCGACCGCGAAGGTATACAACTTGATCGTGTCCAAATTGTAAAGAATCCTGGCAAGCGCTTTAGTGCAAAGTTGTGTCTAAACAGTCTATGGGGAAAATTTGCGCAGAATACCGGCAGAGGGAGCATTCATTTGGCACAAAGTTATAGCGATGTCTGGGATTATGCCAATGCCCCCGATAAAGAGGTCATGGAGATCGTAAATGTAGGTAATACTTACGTAATAAAGTACAACAACACTGAATTTGCCACAGATACCTCAAGGGTTACAAACATACCTGTGGCCAGCTTCACAACAGCCTACGCCCGTATAAAACTTTGGGGTCTATTGCATTCTCTTGGGCGGAGAGTATTGTATGCCGATACAGATAGCGTGATATTCACAGAGAGGGAGGGTGAATACATGCCCACTATTGGGGAGTTCCTCGGCGAGCTCACTGATGAGATCAAGGATGAGTATGGGGACAACGCATACGCCGACTCTTTTGCCTCAACAGGACCTAAGACTTATGGGGTACGGGTCAGGGTGGGGGAGGAAATGAAATATATCGTGAAGGAAAAGGGTATTACGCTCAACCATGCGAATCGGGAGGTTGTTAACTTTGAGTCGTTGAAGGATCTAGTATGTTTGGATGAACAACCTCCCCAACTAATTGTAGGCACCCACAATTTTCGGGCGCAGAAGCTGGGGGGCGTGAAGGAACTTAGGGGTACGATGGTTTGCCGTAACACCTATAGGAAACGTTACCAGTTACCTGGTACCTATGATACCGTACCCTTTGGATACCAATGATGATTCTAACTCACACGTCTTGTATATAATCGTATCTATTTGTAAAAATATAATATATATATATATAACTTGACTATCTCGTTTATTAAATCGTATTTGTAAATATATATAACTTGAATATCTCGTTTATTAAATAAATCATGTTTCAAATAGCGTTTCACTTTCTCCTTTGTGTGTGTGTGTGTGTGTGTGTGTGTGTGTGTGCGTGTGTGTGCAGGTGAAAGTTCTAAGCTCCGCCCACTGTAAGACCGTGAGTCATGCTACTATCTGGGAGTCCCTGCGTGGTCAGTCGACCGCAGTAAGCCCGAGAGATCAGACGTGTATTCAGATCAGACGTGTATTCAAATGGCTACCTTTAATATTGCTTGTACAACGTTTACGAAATGGTATTCAGTAAAGTGCCAGGATGTGGTGGATACCGAAAAATTTCCTATTCATCCCTCCTATGCCTCTTTTAAAAACACATTGGATTGTGCGAAGTTCCAAGATGTACAAATACTCTACGGATGTTCTGGTGAGACCGTTGAAGGCTTTCGTTGCACAGACGATGTGCTGAAGTATACTGCAGAGCTAAACTTTATAAACGTAGGGTATCCATTTATCTGCCAACCACTTTCTTTTATTATGTGTAATGACCACCTTAGACCTACAGTTTAACTCCGAACCATCAACAGCCCAGCGTCTTAACCACTAGGACACGTAGGGTACCCATTTATCTGCCAACCACTTTCTTTTATTATGTGTAATGACCACCTTAGACCTACAGTTTAACGTGGAACCATCAACAGCCCCAGCGTCTTAACCACTAGGACACGTAGGGTACCCATTTATCTGCCAACCACTTTCTTTATTATGTGTAATGACCACCTTAGACCTACAATTTAACGTGGAACCATCAACAGCCCCAGCGTCTTAACCACTAGGACACGTAGGGTACCCATTTATCTGCCAACCACTTTCTTTTATTATGTGGAATGACCACCTTAGACCTACAGTTTAACTCCGAACCATCAACAGCCCAGCGTCTTAACCACTAGGACACGTAGGGTACCCATTTATCTGCCAACCACTTTCTTTTATTATGTGTAATGACCACCTTAGACCTACAGTTTAACGTGGAACCATCAACAGCCCCAGCGTCTTAACCACTAGGACACGTAGGATACCCGTTTATCTGCCAACCACTTTATTTTATTATGTGGAGTGATGAACAGCTGGGCTTTGCTGATCTCTTACATATAAAACCCATTCACTAAGAACATAGGCTTTCCTTTCTCACTAGAAACAAACTCTGCCATAAGTAGAATTTAATTGGATTCATCTACACTACATATATATATATATATATATATATATATATATATATATATATTATATATATATAATTATATTTCTATATGACACCATACAAATTACGCGTAAATATTTTCATTGTAGAAGTAATAACAATGACAATATTAATATCTGAAGTCAGTGGTGATTTCTGCTCGAATAGCTTGTAGAAGGATAATCCCTCGACCCGAAAAAGGTCTCTAGGGACACGATTCGAACTGATTTAGCTTCTGCCTTTCATCGTGTGTGTGTGTGTGTGTGCATGAGTTGTTACTCGTTTATTATATATATATATATATATATATATATATATATATATATATACATATATATATATATATATATATATATATTGGGGGGAAGAACCTCACCCATCAGGTGTTCTTCGACCCCGTTTCATTGTAGAAATAATAATAATAATAATAATAATAATGATAATAAGAATTGATGTGCAAGGTGTTTGCAGTTAAGATGTAGTTTATGTGTAAAAGTTATTTATTAATAAGTAGAATTTAATTGGATTCATCTACACTATATATATATATATATATATATATATATATATGTATCATAAGCTGTTTAAAAGACTGTATAATTATAGTAAACGAAATAAACTAGTTAACCGTAAAATTAATTATTTTCTATTATGACGTTTTCGAAGGTAAACTATGTTATTTGTTTCTTTAAGTTCAATGAAGTTAATGTTAAATTTGCTTCTAAACTAAAATTAAATGTTATAAAATAAATAATATATATATATATATAATATATATTTACCTAACATAAGAAAAGAATGTGTGTGTATATATATAGCATAATAATATATATCTAACAAGAGCAATCCGATCATTGCAAAAAAAAACTGGAAAGGTATGCAATTAACAAAGGTGTATTTAAACAGAATTTAATTGGAATAACTGCCGTCATATATGTGTTACACAATGGATGATTAATGGGACACATGGCGCTATCTGGCAACTGAACATATTGCGCTATCTGGCAACTCAGCCAGAATAGAGGCTTATAAAAGACCGCGAAGTTGGTGAAAGACTCATTCCCAGCTCGGCTCCAGCCGAGCAAGGACCTCTGGTCCTTCTCTTTCTGGCCCTTTGGTAAACCCCTTAGTGGCCTCTTAGGTTAGGAAAACGAAAATAATATGCCTTGCTATCAATGGCAACTACTCTCTCTCTCTCTCTCTCCTTCAGGTATCTCCCTCCTTCAGGTATCTCTCTCTCTCCTGCATGTGTACCTACTGCATGTGTACCTCCTGCATGTGTGCGTATGTGTGTGTGTACCTCCTGCATGTGTACCTCTCCTCTCTCCTTCAGGCGTCTCTCCCTCCTACAGGCGTCTCTCTCTTCTTCAGGTCTCTCTCTCCTTCAGCTGTCTCTCTCTCTCCTTCAGGCGTCTCTCTCACCTTGGCTCAGCCAACAGGCTGATTCAGCCAACTGGCTGATTCAGCCAACTGGCTGATTCTGGCTGATTAGGAGCCTATAAAACAACGCCTACTCGGCTGAAGTCTTAATGTGCACTTGGCTCCTGCCAGGTGAACACCTCTCCTCCTTTCTCTCCTCCTTTCTCTCTGGCCCTTTGGGGGGAATAGCTTGGGAGAGACCCCCAAGTTGCATGCCCCTTGCAACCTAGGTTGGTGCATGACCCTTGCAACCTAGGTTGGCAACAAAGGCCAGTACTCTCTTTTTCTTTTTTTTCTTTTTTGCAACCCCCACCCACCTTTGCAACAGCCCCACCCCCTTTTGCAACACCCCACCCCCCTTTGCAACATTACATAATAACCTGCAACATTCTTGCACTCTCCCCTTTTGCGGCTATACTACTAGTGTTTACTCATGACGTTATATTTAATCAATTCATTTATAGAAAAACGGTGCTCTGACCTACAGACACTGGCTAAGCCCTTTCATAACTAAAACTACTTAGTTTATGTTCTTTAACATTGAACTATAGAACTAATTGGCTTCTACTGTTAAATCTTACAGTAGTGACAGAGTATCTTTGCTTTTTCTTTAGGAAAAACTGAAGAGGCTTTGGACACTCTTAAATGGCTCAAGTCAACAGAGAAAGAGGCTCAAATGGAATTCAAAGATATACAA
>JAJOZX010004552.1:360000-389905 GCA_023014485.1 Bathynomus jamesi
GGGAACGGATCCCTCTCGGAGGACCACAAGGCTACAGAACACGCGATATCAAAGAACAACGAACTTAAAATGCACAAGAGGCAATGCAAAACAAAGAACATAAACATTGTCCTGGCAAATATTCAAGGAATAAAACCGAACAATTCACTAAACAAAGTTTTGTACCTGAAATGGTTTTATGGACGAAACAAGGGCGGACATCGCATGCCTCACAGAAACACATTTTAAAAATTGCCAAGGAAACTGCGATAACTGCGAACACTGTATCGATAAGAAAGAATTGCATATCGATGGATTCAACTTACTAAGAGCGGATAGAACAGCGAGACGTAAAGGTGACTGTGCTATTTATATACATGAGAGGCATATGACAGAGACGGTAATAAGTAAATCTAACAGCTTGGAAACCCTTGCAGTAAAAATAGAGAAACTAAACGTGGTACTGATAGTCATCTATGGACCTCCAAACTCGCCAAATGAAAAATTTTCGGATGCCATTAATGATATCAGAACCCTAATAAAGTCCGTAAACTCTCCATCCCCCTAATATAATACTCTGCGGCGATTTTAACTTCCCATTTATAAAATACAAAAAAGTGGGTAGAAATATATTTATACAGCAAGATAAAGGGGCCACAAGAGAGGACCAGGAGCAAGCAGAAATGCTGATGGCTCTCACAAACAAGTTTACACTGATACAGGAGATAACAGAAAATACCAGGAAAAATAACTGCCTAGATCTGGTATTCACGAATAACACGAACTTGATTGCCGATATAAAAATAACTCCAACTATTATCTCAGACCACAACATAATTGAATTATCAACAAATATGGTGATAACATTAAAAGACAATACACATACGGAAGGAAGAAGCAAATTTGGGGCTTTTAACTTAAACTCCAATACCATAAATTGGGAAGAAATCAGATCACACATGGCCCAAATGGAGTGGAGAACAGTCTTAGAGAATAAAACAACGTAGGAAATGCTAACAACCTTGGAAGAAAAGACATTGAAAATTTTAGAAAAATATGCTCCGAAAGCACAGCCAAAAGGAAAGAGGAACTGGCTAGAGAGGCAAACGAGAAGAATATTCTGCAAAAGAAAGAGAGTAGCGACGAAGTTAGCTAATTGCGGAGACAACAGTGGCAGGAAAGTAATACAAGAAAAACTGGAGAGAATCGATTGGGAAATGCAAACTCTGATAAAGGGCCATACAGAGAGGGAAGAGGAAGAGGTGGTAGAAGCAATAAAAAAAAATCCAAAATACTTCTACAGCTATGCGAAAAGGAAAACAAAAACGCGCGCTACTAAAGAAAGGAAATAATGAACTAACAGACGATCTAAAAGAAATATCTGAAACATTGACAGCCCAGTATGAATCTGCAGGGCTGCCGAGAGGGCGGGGAAGCCGGGTTAAACCCCCTGGGCCAGGACCTCTAGGAGGGCCGGAAAGAGGGGGGATAGAATCTAAAAATATTAATGAGGCAATTAATTAAGTAACGGGAAATATAATTAATGAACATACATTTTATAGAGATTATCATACGCTATGTTTTGAATAGTGACTTCGACATATAATCAGTTTGCTTGTTATGTACACAAAAAACATTCATAATAAAATACTGAGTAAACATGGGGGCCCCATATACCAATCTTTCCCCGCGGCCCGGGGCAGCTCTCGCCAGCCCTGTGAATCGGTCTTCAGTACCCCAAAAAGTGACAAAGCGATACCTGACATAGATGCATTCTTCGAAGAGAAATTGCAAGGAGAATGTATAACAGACTTTGATTTTACCCCAGAAGATGTAGCGAGAGCTATAGGACAAATGAAATCACATTCAGCTGCAGGTCCGGACAGATGGAACGCACTATTAATTAAAAAGTGTAAAAATGAAATAGCTACACCCTTAAAATGGATCTGGAGAAGATCACGAGACACTGGAGAAATACCGAGCATCATGAAAAGATATTGTCCCTATATATAAAAGAGGGGATAGATCTCAAGCAAAGAACTATAGACCAGTGTCATTGACGTCCCAGTCGTCCCACCTCACCAAAATAGAGAAATTCTATAACTTCTTGGAGACACTGGAAAGATTCAACGAAAATCAGCACGGATTCCAATCAGGAAGATCACGCCTATCACAACTTATAGAGTATTATAACAATATCCTAGATGCACTTGCAGGCAATGAAAACACGGATTTTGCTAAAGCTTTCAACAAATGCAATCATGGTATAATAGCGCATAAAATGAAACCTAATGGGAATAACAGGCAAAATGGGAAAATGGATCTACAAATTCCTCAGAGAACGTCTACAGGTCGTCAAAATTCAAGGTGTATCATCATCAGAATCAGAAGTACGCAGCTCAGTACCACAAGGTACAGTACTGGCCCCACTCCTGTTCATTATCATGCTAACAGACATAGACAGTGGCGTAAACAGCAACAGCATAGTAACATCCTTTGCAGACGATACAAAGATCAGCAGAAAAATCAGCGATGCAGATTAAGTAGAGGTCTTGCAGAGGGACACGAACAAAATATACAAATGGTCAGAAGACAACAATATGACATTTAACACCGAGAAATTTCAGCTCTTGAGATATGGTAGAAATGAGGAACTTAAACAGACTGCATATTATGCTCCAGATAGACAGGAAATTCAGAGAAGCACGAAAGCGGTTGACTTGGGGATAATAATGACCAATGATGCCAAATTCGTGACACAAAATCAGATAGCAGTAAACAAAGCAAAAAGAGTCGCGGGACAGGTACTAAGAACGTTTAAAAGGAGGGAGAAGACAGTAATGATTCCCCTGCTGAGAACACTGATCATACCAAAACTTGACTACTGCTCAGTTTTGACGTCCCTCATATAAAAAGGAAGAAATTAATAAACTAGAAGAAACGCAGAGACATTTCACAGCAAAGAGTGATGGTTGCAAAGAGCGAAACTACTGGGAAAGACTACGTAAACTAAATCTGTACTCCCTGGAAAGAAGAAAGAGGTACACCATTATCTACATATAGAAAATGATCGAAAAACTGGTACCAAACCTCAAACTAAACCCAATTACCATCCAAACAACGCTGTAAAATAGGAAAGGCAGAATGTGTAGTGTTCCCAAATTAAAGGCCCGACAAGGGACCTCTAACACTGAAGGAAAATAGTTTGGTTGTCAGGGGGCCAAGACTTTTTAATCAGCTTCCAAAAGACCTCAGAAACGTTACAGGGGTCTTAGTTGAAGTCTTCAAGAGAAGACTAGATGCCTGGCTCATGACGGTACCAGATGAGCCGGGTGTACCTGGCTATGTGCCGTGGAGAGCGCAAGAAAGCAACTCGCTCCTCCACCAAGCCAGGCCTAGAGGCGGGGCCACCAGCTTGACCTTCGTGTGAAGAAAGACCAACACACGGAACATCAACGAGGTTAACGAGGTGTATATATATATATATATATATATATACATACTGTATATTTCTGTTAACTAATGTTCCTCAGTACATGAAGTGTGCCAAGCTATTTTCATTATATATATATATATATATATATATATATATATATATATATATATATATATATATGCATTTAACTCCAATGACCACGCAGTATATAAATGAATAGAAACGACGTAAGTAATAAGGAGCGTCTCTGCACACGAGGAAGAGAAATAACAAATGAAAAATGAGGCGAACCGCCCGGGAATCGAACCCAGGGCCTTCCAATTGCCGGTTGGATGCGCTACCTTTACACTACGGACCTCGATCAGTCATAAATCGAAATTCTCCTACATAGGGCGTGGTCATTGCAGTTAAATGCACATATTCACGATTTGCGAGGGTGCCCTCTCAGGGCATTGGTTTCTGCCCTATGTAGGAGAATTTCGATTTATGACTGATCGAGGTCCGTAGTGTAATGGTAGCGCATCCAACCGGCAATTGGAAGGCCCTGGGTTCGATTCCCGGGCGGTTCGCCTCATTTTTCATTTATTCGTTATTTCTCTTCCTCGTGTGCAGAGACGCTCCTTATTACTTACGTCGTTTCTATTCATATATATATATATAATGAAATTAGCTTGGCACACTTCATGTACTGAGGAACATTAGTTAAGAGAAAAAAATTTCACTATTTCCTAAATGGCAATATTTCACTTTGTCTTTTCCCGTCTTACCCAAGGCCTAGGATTTCCCATTTTAGAAATGTATTAGGATTAGTTGGGTTAGATTAAGATAGGTTATTTAGGTTAAAGGCTAAAGCTGTACTTCTTACATTCCAATTTTTTACTTTTCGATCTTGAAGGGGATTAATATTCACTGATGCTAGAATTTTTTATTATGGTAAAAGAGCAAGAAGCGTCATAGCGAGTGATCTCAGTTAAACGTATGTTGTTGTGACGAAATTGACTTTGTGAAGTATTTTTGGCTGAGAGAACTGTCATATAATTTGACTAAAAATATTGTTAACGTCTATACACGTATGATAAGGTTAAATGTTTATAATAATTTCGTTTTTGCGGGGCTTCCAATAATGCTAATTAGATACTATTATTATTAATATATATGATAATAATTTTTAAAAAAATGATAAACGTCAACAATATGCAGTGATTCATGCAGTGACTTCTATGAAATAAATTTAACTAAAAAAAATAAAAAAGGCTGCTACTAAAAAATCACTTATTAGATATGCACGGCAAAGTCGTGACCTGTGCCATAATGCTGCTTCCCGTTGATCAGCGAAATTAAGCGACATTGAGTCTGGTTAGTAGTTCGGAGACCGTCCTTCGCACCCAGATTATGTAGCGACCCGTGGTTTAGATCGCGCGTAAAACTGTAGGTCCCTTCTGTCATATGACCTTAGATGTTGCGAACGAGGTTAAACAAACGCATCATCATTTATTAGTTATCTATTTTAATTTTATTCTTTTCGGCTAAAATTATAAAGTTAAAAAAAAAAAGAAGTGATTTATGGAGTTTTTTTAAATTTGTTTCTTTCGGACATTTTTTTCCTTAACTCTAAATATTTGTATATCGCATCCGCGCATTTTATTTTGGTTCTGCTTAAGTATTGAGGTCGAAGTGATGAATGATGGCTGAAATGCCGACTAAAGCCGTTTTCTTTTCGTACACTGACTTGAAGTCAAGTCAACTTAAGTTGCCGCGTTCTTTTCGTCAAAAGAAACTAGATTTGATTTGAATTTTATCAAGCCAGATTCCGGAGGTGTCTTGAGAAAACTCGAGTTACATTTTTTTTTTTAAACAAACAATTTGTCGTCTGCAGAATCAAAGGTATTTCAAGAATTCATTGTATTATTTAGGCCCATATATTATAAAAAAAATATATATATATTTTATTAATGTTAAAAGGCTATGCTAGATTAAATTTATGCACTTACAAGCCTTGAATAAAGAATTGGCTTTCAGTCGTTGCAACTTTGAGCCTACATTGACCTAGGCTAGCCCTGCAATGGCGAGCTCAAACCTTGGCCACAGGCTAGTCTTTATTATTCACTCTTATTGTGGGATGAATTCATAATAGAAGCCTGAAGTTAGGACCCTGCTGCCCTGTGTTGACTGTTGAGTGTCCTGGCGAATATCTAAGCTTTTAGCTCTTGAACTTCGAAGTAGGCCTAGCCAAGTGTGAAGTTAGTCGAGTTTTGTTTACATTTGACGTAACGAATTCAAACTGTCGCGTTCTTTTAGTCCACAAATATGATTTGAAGTCAGTATATCCTTACGGAATAAGAGAAGAATATCTCCGTCAATATTTGTTACTTTCACAGTAAAAATTGGATTACAGAATGTATTGTCCAATCAGGGACCACGTTTCACTTCTTCCTTCAAAAGGTTGACCAAGGAAGTTATTAGGTACTATGATCACAATGTAGGTACATATTCAATGCTGGGCTTCCGACATTTTCAACCTGCGCAAAAATCTGTTTGAGTCACTCTGGAGTCAGCGAGTAGCCACTCGGTCGCTCAGTGACTCAACTCCGTCCCCCAAAAGCAGAGCCACTGCTTCCCCGTTTGTTTTTTTAGTCGTTAATGACGTCATTACTCAAACAACTTAATAGCCTCTAAAGAGGCTCATATACAGTATATATAAACAAACTTTAATTAATCCCTTTGAATATGTATCCCATTTCATCACCTTTGACTTTACAGTTGAGTAATTACGTCAACAACCTCCAGGATCTATGACTGGCTGCAAAAATAGCCACCAACCGAGTCGCATGATTATAATATTGCCTTTTTTAAGAATACAAATTAACTAAGAAATTACAGATTAAATACAGGATTTTACAAAAATAAATTTTGTACTTTGAAATTAATTACTAAATATTGCCCGACTCACACACGTTTTAAAAACATGCCCATTTGGCAACTCATGGTGGTTATAAGCGCGATCATTTTCACAAGAATAATCCCCGACACTATTATTCTAATTCTAAATATGTATATAGTATATGGATTATGGTACTATATAGAAATGTACGATGATTTGCGTCAGTCTAACTGACTTTTTAGCGAAGATTGCACCCACACTATATATATATATATATATATATATATATACATGGACTATACAACACTTAATACCTATTCTCGAAAGCGGTTTCAGTTGTTTCCACGCAGTGTTGTAGGTAGTATCATTTTCAAATTTATGCCGTCTACCCTCACAAAGAAAGCAACTGAAAAAGTGATTGACTACCTTTCTGCTTCAATAAAACATACGAACACACAAACTGAATTCCTGTTGCAAGTTATATCCTACACTAGATCTATCATCTATCAACAAAGATTGTCAAAGTAAGTTATTATTTATTGCTATGAAAAAATGTTAAGGAATTCAATAGCAGTTTTGGTTTCGAATTTCCGGTAATAAAGTAATTTTTTTGGGTAGACTCATGAATATGTTACACATTTTTTTTTACCAGAGTTTGGTAATCCTTTGGATTACTGAAAAAAATTTTGTTCTTAGCTTATGACATTTTATGACAGACCTGAAAAAAAAAGTATTACACCCGCTTTGTGGCAGAAATTCTGATTTCAGTGTTACGTGTTAATAAGCGTTAATAAGTGGTTCATATTTATAATGAGAAGAGACCCCCCACCCTCTTGAAAGAAATCAAGAAAACTAAAGTACTTCATATGGTTGTAACTGACTTTGGATACGTTTTACTGAAATTAAAGAGTTGTTCATTAAAACTAATCCATCATTCGTAATATGGGTGGGTGTGAATGAATAGTTGTGGCTGGTTCGCTTTATATTTTTCAATAACTGGTCACTTATCAGCGTTTTTCCGCATTACATGAACAGAATCTAATTTTATAATATCGACGCTCGACCCTGCGCAAGTCAGCTTAATTCCACGTCGACCTTATGCGACTATATGGATTTCAAATGAAAATAAAAAGTTTGGTTAATATTTTAATTGAAAGAAATAACCCATCTATACATTTTAGATTTTCAACGAAAATTACTAGCTTAACCTAACCTAACATGCTAATGTAACTTGACCTAATTTAAACTAATTTAACATGAATTTAAATGATATACATAAAGTAGAGATTTTCGACATTATGCAAGTTCTAAAATTTTGGTGTCGACATTATTCGTGTTGACATTGTGCAGAGCGACATTGTTCCGCTACCCTGCTTTTTACTACCCATTTCCTTGAACTTTCTTCAGATAAGTTTGATAACAGACTAACGTGTTAGATTAAGTTAGGTTAAAACTGAGCTTGAGTTGTTAGTTTTTTAGTGTCAATAGATGTCCCGTCAACAAAATGGCTAAATAGGTCGTTGAGAAAAGTTGCGTATAAGCGTGTTTCAGAATGAATTCGTGATGTTTCACAACCATACACACACACACACACACACACACAATAAAAACGTGATAAAAACGTTGAAACAACTGGCGAGGCATTTGGGGAAGTGGGCGCGAGGTTTTTAACATAAATAGCAAATGTAAAATAGACCTTGTAGATTTTGGTTGAACTTTAGCTTGTCACATTTCTGGCGATTTGAGATACTGAATTTTTTATATGAAAGAGATGGTATACCAAAATATACTTGTACTACGTTATTTTTTTTTGTTTGTTTAAATACGTTCTCTCGACCATTTTATTTTATTTTATTTTGTAGAGTAATCTTGTCCACAATTTTATAAGTTCTTTCACACAATCTAAAAAAAAAAGAAAAAAAATTGTATTATCGGTTGACGTGATTTAATTAAGATTTAAATAGGAACGTACATGGTGCCAATTTGTACGTTTTTTCAAACTCTGTGTGTGTGTGTGTGTGGAGGGGGAGAGTAAAATGGTTCATATGTTATAGTTATGCCAAGAAATCCCATTCATTCTTCTTTTAAGCACTCCCACTTTGTAGCTAAAATTTTAAGTGTTTTAACCCAAATTCGTTTAGTGACCACAAAGTCACACACACACACACACACACACACATATATATATATATATATATATATATATATATATAGGGTGTTTATAAAGTCCCTATTTCAGTGAAAACGTAGCAAAAAGGGTAAAATTCTATAACAATATAATAAAAGGCATACATTTAATGAATACTTAAGCATACGATTCTACATGAGCACCATCAGTATCTCTACAGAGTTCGAATCTGTCAGCAGCATTGCGGAACACATTTTAGAGCATGACGGGTTATTTTTTTAACTGTTGTTACGATATGAGCACGTAAATCTTGCAGATCTGTAACCCTCGTTTGATAGACGTTTGATTTGATAAAGCCCTATGCAAAGAAATTCAATGGCGTTGGGTCAGGAGATCAAGCCGCCCAGGGCCTGTTGCCTCCACGTCCGAGCCACCGATTTGGAAATCGTTCATTTAGGAGGTACTCCCAAACAATGTTTGGGTAATGACAAGGTGCCCCATCTTGTTGAAAGACGACGGTGTTTAAAATGCCATCTGAATGAAGCTGGGACATTTACGTGCTCGTATCGTAACAGCAGTTACAAAAATAACCCCTGTCATGCTCCAAAATGTGTTCCGCAATGCTGCTGACAGATTCGAACTCTGTAGAGATACTGATGGTGCTCATGTAGAATCGTATGCTTAAGTATTCATTAAATATATGCCTTCTATTATATTGTTATAGAATTTTACCCTTTTTGCTACGTTTTCACTGAAATAGATAGGGACTTTATAAACACCCTGTGTATATATATATATATATATATATATATATATATATATATATATATACAGGGTGGGGCACGGGAACCAAGTGTTTTTGGAATAATCAGGAAAATGATATTTATTTTTAAAGAAAATATATTGGTAGAACAACATTCGTAAGAACATAGCATTTCATGTCATAATAATCATGTACCGAAAATTATATCTGGCATATGATGTCCTTGGCCGTCGACGCATTGTTGAAGGCGTTTACGAAAATTGGCCTCCACTCTTCCCAGCAGGTCTCTGTTGATTTGGATGATTTGTTGACGGATCGCTTCCTTCAATGCGTCTAATGTACGGGGCTTGTCCTCGTAGACACGTGACTTGAGGTACCCCATAGAAAGAAGTCACATGTGGACAAGTCAGGGGACCGAGGGGGCCATGCAATGTCACCAAATCTCGAAATGAGATGGTTGGGAAACAGGGGGCGAAGAACAGCCATTGACGCTCTGGCGGTGTGTGGCGTGGCCCCATCTTGCTGAAACCACAAATGTCGACGAGCAATACGCCTTCTTCGTAACTCAGGGATGAAAAAGGTGTTCACCATCTCAATGTAACGCCCAGATGTTATGGTAACGGTAACCCCATTTTGTTCGAAGAAATAGGGACCGATGACGCCAAACTTTCCCACCGCGCACCAAACTGTAACCTTAGGGCTATGCAGCGGTTTTTCATGGAGTTGTCGCGGATTTTCAGCAGCCCAATACCGACAGTTTTGATTGTTGACGGCCCCATTAAAGTGGAAATGGGCTTCATCACTCATTACCACCATCATGTTTTCATTCTGCTCATAAAGTGCAAGCATTTCCTGTGCAAAATTCAGTCGTTGGGGGCAATCGTTTACATTCAATTCCTGCACCATCGCTAACTTGTATGGTGAAAATGTAATTCTTCATGCAAAATCCGTCTAACAGTACGATTGCTGATTCCGAGTGCAGCTGAATGTCTCCGAGCAGAGCGGCCTGGGCTTTGCAACATCGCTTGTCTGACCCTTTCAACGTTCTCTGGAGTACGCACAGTGCGTTGCGGCCCCTTCGGTTTTGTTTTCATTATTGAGCCTCCTGTTCGAAGATTGTTAACCCAACGTAAGATTGTGTCACGAGCGGGAACAGAGTCATTTCGATGAATGTTGAATCTGCGGCGAAACGCACGCTGAACTGCTGTCACTGACTCGCCACTCCTAACAAAATGATCATACGCGAACATGCGGTGTTCTAACGTCCACTGCTCCATGATGGCACCTGAAAGATAAAGGTGAGTGTTAGTTAAAGTTAAATGCTATGAACCCAGGAATGGAATGCTACCTACCGCACGCCCCTCCCATTCCTAATGGCCGATTACTAGCTATTCAAAAAACACTTGATTCCCGTGCCCCACCCTATATATATATATATATATATATATATATATATGTGTGTGTGTGTGTGTGTGTGTGTGTGTGTGTGTGTGTATATGATGCAAATTCACAAGAAAAAAAGAAAAATTATTCATTTTTCTTTTTCCTTGTGGGTTTGCATCATTCATTCATTTCACGTGTTTGTGAAATTCATCCCATATATATATATATATATATATATATATATATATATATATATATATATAATATATATATATATATATATATATATCAAATCATGAAATTGTAAAACATTAGGATTATTAAAATAAACTTTCAAAATATCTTTTTCAACCAATTAAAATCGCAGTTTCAAAATAAGTTTTTACATAACTCAGAAAACTGAGTCACTTTTAAACTAAACGAAGGAAAACGCTTTTTATTTTTTGCCCTACGTTTAACTATATATATATATATATATATATATATATATATATATATATATATATATATATATATATATATATATATATATATATATATATATATGAGAGAGAGACTAGTGGCAGCAGAGATGAAAATGGAGAGCAGTCAGCACACTCATTTGAAAGTAGTTCTACTGGCAAATAGCGTACCAGTAGTAATAAGATATGGCTGTGGTTGCTGGACGAGATTGGTACACGTGGTTGGTGGTCTTCATCCATGTAACTCTGGTGGAGCCTGAAAATTTGGTTATAATGTATTAATTCTTTATTTGTTCATAATTCACAAAATTTTCGATCAATTTCGACGAATGAAAGGAAAGGAAATTTAACTTCCTTTTATTGGGAAAGAATATAATATACCCGTAAAATGCCTTCACTCCACTCTCGCGTAACCGTTTGCCCTTAATCTGAAGAGTTTGAAGGAATAATAACTTATTGAAGTGTGAATAACGTAATTTACTAGTCTTAAACTTTGTACTGTACCAAAAGATATACCTGAAGGTCTGTTTACGAGAGCGAGGCAGTCATGCTCTCCACAGTGGTCGAATATTTCATGAATGTCGACAGACGACCCTGACCATTCCGGAACATCATTGCCAGAGAACTCTGTATCCAAACTCAGTTCCATTGAACAGTCTGAAAATAAAGGAGTTCATTTAGAAGAATCGCGAATTCTGTGAAATGCCCCTTCTCTTTGCTCCTATAGTTACCAAATTAAATCGCTTACTGTCCCATTATGTGTGGGGACAATGGGTCATAGAGGGAGAATCCCCTAGGGTACAGTTTGCTTTTGTCACAATAGTTTTACGAACCCCTTTCGTTTTTCTCGTTCAAGGAGAAAGGAAAGGTTCCGAAACCTTCTGAAGCCACATTCATTTATGTACAGTTTCGGGAAAAAAGTTCGCCAAAAAATACACAATTTCTTAAAAGTACAACAACTTAATAATTGGTAATATTCTGGAAAAATGTATTTTCATTTAAAATTTTTACAGTTCATGAAACTGAAAAGATTCATATTCTGTTTTACGTTGAATATTTTATCCTTTATGGTGACAGTAATAGAATCTCGAGAATGAAATCCACTCATTACTAGTTAGTACTTTATTATGCTTTTGGAGATGTTATATTTCTATGCGAATTTTTTTCCCTACGATGCACGTATAAAAAAAATAAGTACTCATTTCCTCTTTCATGTAAAATTACAAATATGCGTAAAAACCGCGTGCCATTCATGCATTTTGAGCCCCTACAGGTCCTACCGTAGGCCTAAGGTAGGCCTAACTCCTTTCTCCGTTGAATTAGAGACACCTGAACTCGTTCACCGAAGAGGGAAATTCTAAAGCAAAAATAGTAAAGATGATCGCAATAACTTTCTAATAAAATAATTTCTTCGTTTAGACACACAATGATAAACATACGTGGTTATATATATATATATTTTTGATGTATAATAGATGAACGATTTAAATTTGGAATTCTCTCTCTCTCTCTCTCTCTCTCTCTCTCTCTCTATATATATATATATATATATATATATAGAAACAGATATGAACGTATTGGCACGATCCCTTGTGTATTATCAACAGTACCTATAATTCGCATGACAGGTAATAATTTCATTTTATTTTAAGTTATCAATACTTAAAATTTGAAGATATAACTCGTGTACCATTCCACTCAATCTCATTTCTATTTTATTCCGCGGCGGCCAAGAGTGAGAATCTCGAAGGAAGCAATTATTCTCAGATTGATCTATCCCAATTTCATACCATTCTGATCCACGGTTTTCCCACTTTGATCCAGGCTAGGTTATGTTAACTTCAGTTTGGCTAATATTTCCTAACCTTTCTCTTTTGGCGACTTTACCGCAAGGGCAAATGGGAGTGACATTGTTTCTCAAATAAAGAAAAACTTTTCTCAAATGTGGTTTTCTCACTTTTTTTATTCTCAATTGTGGCCCGCGAATGAAAATGGGGAGTGACATTGAGTGGGAAGTAATCTTTTGCTCATAATTCCTTTATAGTGAAGTGTTTTATAATTCGTGCCCGTGCCAGTGACACTTGTCAGCTTCGTGCTCCTTATCTATTATAATATAATAAGAGAGCTGTCCGTCTGTCCGTCACACTTTCAGAAATTGTGAGAAAAAATTGTGAGAAAAAAATTCAGAAATTGTAAAAAAAATTCAGAAATTGTATTACGGGCGGCAATGTGAAGCTCAAGATTTTCATGACTGTGTTCTTTTCTGTAGTTTAGCAATGGGGGAAGGGTAGGGGTGGGGTAATGGGGGATGGGTGGGGTAATGGGGATGGGTGGGGGTAATGGGGGAGGGGGTTAGCCCCCAAGTTGTATGAATGGGGGTGAGAAGGTTTTGGGAGATACCAGATTCAGAAATGTTGACACAATGTGAAGCTCAAAATTTTCACGGCTGGGTTCTTTTTTTGTAGTTTAGCCTGTCTAACCGTCAGCGAAGCGGCGGGAACTGTACTAGTTCTTATAAAAATTAGTAGTGTTTAAACTCGGTGAACCGGTGTGTTTCTGCTCCAACAAAATTTTAAACGTGCCAAGACAACGCAGTTACGACCTTATCAGATAATCTGTTGTACCTAACTAATAATATTACCTAAAAAAAATATCTTAATAATAACTGTATTTTATTTTTAATTAAGAGCTCAGTAAAGCCTAAAGTTTAAGGGCCAGATTAAATAAAATAAATTCACAATTATTTATGTCATTGCAAATTGCAAGAGCATTGTATTTATTTTATTATTAATAATAATAAAGGTTATTCAATTCAATTAAAAAAAAAAAATCTTCAATTTTTTCTATCTAGCGACATCCGGCACAACCGGTACTCCGTGACCTTGAAATAACAAATATACGAACGAACGAGTGAATTTTAACCATAAATTACATACTCTCAAAATGTCCACCGGTCATGTAACCCGCTAAAATCTGAAATGAAAGACTTACCAACTCTGACATTGTATACAAAAGTAATATTGTAATAAAAGACCTTGAAACAGTCATAAAAGGCGTGCAATATAATAAGGGATTCTTAAAGAGTGATATATATAAAACTAAAGTATAGAATATAAAGCTCGAAGAGAGCATACATACATACATACATAGTGTATAGTGTATACTGTATCGTGTATGTATAGTGTGCCCACGATGAGATAAAAGACCTTAAATCTAACTTAATTTCTGTAACTAAAATCATTCGTAGTATGGAGGTGATAAAAACGGAACAAGTATAACAAAGTAAGTGGTTTAGACGATAATTCACGTGGTAATAACTTAATGATAATGGGGGTAACTGAAATTAATAGAGAGACGAACAATGAAACTAAAAAAAATGGACGTAATAAAAGACGGGCTTTAATAGGCTCTAATAGCCTTTGCCGAAGTTTGAATGCGAAAGGGTCGAATTTAAAATAAAATATATTCGAAATACTGAAAGTAAAAATAACATTGTCGAATTAAAAAAAAATTTAAAGTGAATTTCGATTGTCGAAATTTGGAATTAAAAATTGAAATTCAAAAGATTTTATCAAATTTAAAATTGTTTCTGAGAATTTGCGATATATCAAATTCAATTGGAAAAAAAAAAGAAAGAAAAAAGTATATATTATATATATATATATATATATATATATACAGGGTGACCCAAAAGGTTCCTACCAAGTTTAAGCCTTTATTTCACCAAAACTATTGTGAGTACAAAGATAGTTCAAACGTCACTAAAATCAGCATCTCAAGCCATTTATATGACAGTGTTCGATGTGCCGTCCCTCCACTTCGACGATTTTTCGCAACCTCATCCCAAAATTCGATACCACGCTGTGGGGAACCTCTGTCAGAATGTCGACGATTTGACGTTCAATCGATGATTTCAGCTCCTCCAAAGTCCCGCTAGTGACCGAGGCCCAACCCGAACTAGCCCCTTTAATTACAACCCTCTGTCGCTTTTTCTTCAGCCAGTTTTCAATCCACCTACCTACTTCCCCTCCGATACCCAGCGCGCGCACTTTGGCCATTAGCCGGCGGTGAGGTACCTTATCAAAGGCTTTCTCAAAGTCGAGATAAAGTATATCAATTGCCCTACTCTTATCATACTCACTCCACATGACGTGGAAAAACTCGAGCAGGTTGGTGAGACACGACCTATGCCGTCTAAACCCATGTTGGGAGTCCCCAAGCAACTTGTAGGAATCCAAATGGTCAACGATTCTATTCGATATTATCCCCTCTACTAATTTACCTACAACCGAAGCGAGACTAATGGGATGATAGTTCCCTGGACTTTCATGATCCCCTTTTTTAAAGATAGGGGTCACGTTGAAATTCAAAAGATTTTATCAAATTTAAAATTGTTTCTGAGAATTTGCGATATATCAAAATTCAATTGGAAAAAAAAGAAAGAAAAAGTATATATATATATATATATATATATATACAGGGTGACCCAAAAGGTTCCTACCAAGTTTAAGCCTTTATTTCACCAAAACTATTGTGAGTACAAAGATAGTTCAAACGTCACTCAAATCAGCATCTCAAGCCATTTATATGACAGTGTTCGATGTGCTGTCCCTCCACTTCAACGATTTTTCGCAACCTCATCCTAAAATTCGATACCACGCGGTGGAGAACCTGTCAGAATGTCGACGATTTGACGTTCAATCGATGATTTCAGCTCCTCCAAAGTCTTTGGGTTGCTCTGGTAAACTCTATCTTTGAGATATCCCCACAAAAAGAAGTCACACGGGTTGAGAATTTGAGATCAGGCGAAAAGGCAGGCCAATCAATGCCGCTTCCATAGGGCTTCTGATAGTCCAAACCAATGACATTCTCTCCAAACTGATGTTAAACAAATGGCGTGAGTAATTATAGTGTGTCAGCAAATTTTCATCGAATTCTATCTATTCGTTTTGGAGAAAATGTAAGTTATTGTTGGTACCTTTTGTGCCACCATAATATATATATATTATATATATATATATATATATATATATATATATACACACACACACCACATTAACTTCGTTCAGGTTCCGCGTGTTCACACGAAGGTCAAGCTGGTGGCCCCGCCTCTAGTCCTGGCTTGGTGGAGGAGCGAGTTGCTCTCTTGCGCTCTTCACCGCACATAGCCAGGTACACCCAGTTCATCTGGTACCGTCCTGAGCCAGGCATCTAGTATTCTCTTGAAGACTTCAACTTTGCCCCCTGTAACGTTTCTGAGGTCCTTTGGAAGCTGGTTAAAAAGTCTTGGCCCCATGACAACCAAGCTATTTTCCTTCAGTGTTGAGGATGTCCCTTGTCGGGCCTTTAATTTGGGACCACTACACGTTCTGCCTTTCCTATTTTTCAGCGTTGTTTGGATGGTAATTGGGTTTAGTTTGAGGTTTGGTCTCAGTTTTTCGATCATTTTCCATATGTAGATTATGGTGTACCTCTCTCTTCTTCTTTCTAGGGAGTACAGATTTAGTTTATGTAGTCTTTCCCAGTAGTTGAGCTCTTTACAACCATCAGTCTTTGCTGTAAAATGTCTCTGAGTTTCTGCAAGGCCTCCACTTCATTTGCATCGCTGATTTTTCTGCTGATGTTTGTATCGTCTGCAAAGGATGTTACTATACTGTTGCTGTTTACTCCACTGTCTATGTCTGTTAGTATGATAATGAACAGGAGTGGGGCCAGTACTGTACCTTCTGGTACTGAGCTGCGTACTTCTGATTCTGATGATGATACACCTTGAATGTTGACGACCCGTAGACGTTCTCTGAGGAAGTTGTAGATCCATTTTCCCACTTTGCCTGTTATTCCCATTATGTTTCATTTTATGTGCTATTATACCATGATCGCACTTGTCGAAAGCTTTAGCAAAATCCGTGTATATGACATCATAGTTTTCATTGCCTTCAAGTGCATATAGGATATTGTTATAATGCTCTATAAGTTGTGAAAGGCATGATCTTCCTGATCGGAATCCATGCTGATTTTCGTTGAATCTTTCCAGGGTTTCCAAGAAGTCATAGATTTTCTCTGACTATTCTTTCAAATATTTTAGTGAGGTCCAACATCCAGCAGTAGTCTGCCAGCATACTTTCGTTCCCAAAACCTTGGTAGCGATTTTCCATTGACTGGATGTCTTGATGGAAGCGTTACCCCCTGTTCGTCACTCACCGCGCCAAGGTTTTCGGGAAAGAAATCTAGATGCGAATGTAAAAAATGTATTTTCAAGGATATGCGACAGCCCATTTCTTGACATGCACTGAGCAGTTTCTGAACTCCATATTTGTATGCGTGAGACTTGTGGTTACCCAAGAATTTTTCAAAAATCCATTTGAAAGCCTGTCATGCTTTTAGTTCTAAGGCATTGAGGCTTTCTTCAAAGCCTTCATCCTGCAGAACCTCCCTGATTTGGGGCCCCACAAAGATTCCCTCCTTCAATTTCGCGGCACTGATGTTTGCAAATTTCTCAACCATGTATCGAAACACTCTCCAATTCGCCTTACCCATCGCTTTCACAAAATTTTTCATTAAGCCGAGCTTAATGTGGAGAGGTGGCAGGAAAATCTTTGGATCAACTAAAGGAACACACTGGACACTGCCCGTTCCTGGCTCGTATGTGCTTCTTTGATGCCAGTCACGTCTGATGTAATGATCCGCAGTGGCACGGCTGTCCCATAGGCATAGGAAACAACAGTATTTCGTGAACCCTCCTTGCATGCTCATTAACATACCCATGACTTTGAGATCACCACAGATATTCCATTGATAAGTGCTGTATTGGATTGCTTCGAGTAGTATATTCATGTTATCGTACGTCTCCTTTAGATGAACGGCTTTAAGTTCCCGTTATGCAGGAGAACCGCTTTCAAGCTTCTCTGTGAGGAATCAATGAAGAGGCGCCACTCAGATGGTATGTGTACCTGTTAATAGTTCTCGAAAAGTCCATTTGATATCATGGCAATAGCAGAGCAGACCGTCTACTGTAAAGAATGTCGCCAAATCATGGTTTCGTTTTCGATAGTGGCACATTCGGACGTTCTTCTCAAGTAAGTGTTTCTGCTTGAGTCTCGAGGAGAGAAGTTCTGATTTCTCTTTGGAGAGGGCTAGGTCTCTAATGAGGTCATTCAACTCGTTTTGGGTAAGCCTCTCCGGCTCCGATTGCTCTTCGTCAGGTGTGTAGTCAAGCTTGGCCGAAGGTCCCGCATCTCCGCCAATCGCAATCGGAAGGTCCTGGGTTCGATTCCCGGGCGGTCACCTCATTTTTCATTTGTTCGTTATTTCTCTTCCTCGTGTGCAGAACACTCCTCTATACTTACGTCGTTTATATATATATATATATATATATATATATTGTATACAGTATATAGCAGTGGTTCCCAACCTTTTCACCACAAAGGACCCCTTTTATTTTTATTTTTTTCCCACGGACCCCATGTTTTTGAAAGATTCCGTCTACCAAACAAACTGTTTTTATTAACTAATAATTAACTCGTTTTCTCATTTTTCACTATCAAATAAAGGTCATATAAGAGAGTATGCAATTAAAATACAGCCTATTAAATAAAGTATTAATAATTCCAGCCAAGAGCAAGGAAACTTGAAATTTTAGCCTAAGCGCCCTTATCGTGGGTAAATGTACGATTTCTATTGGAACCTCTCGAAATATTGAAAGCTCACGGACCCCCAGTACTACCTTCGCGGACCCCCAGGGGTCCGGGGACCCCCAGGGGTCCGGGGACCCCAGGTTGGGAACCACTGGTATATAGTATATATTATATTATAGATAGTATCATATTATATACAGGGTGTCTCAAAAGTCACTATCTATTTCGGTGACAGATGTTTTTTTTTAAAATGCTATGCTGGCATAAAGATATGTACTTCTGGTGCAAATTTGTGTATTTAAAAAAAGTTAATTGGTTTATTTCGAATTTTGTGTAATTTATAAATTTATCTTGACATGCTTGAACAATTCCTCGAACCTCAACTTCTTACAGATGGCATTCTTGACACAGTAGTTTTTCAGCAGGATGGAGCACCGTGCCATTATGCAATAATTGTACGTGATTATCTTGACAGACGCTTCCCCGGTCGCTGGATTGGTCGTGGAGGAACACAACCATGGGCAGCACGTTCACCCGATTTAACATCATTAGATTTTTTCGCCTGGGGTTTCATTAAGTCTGAGGTGTATACTGGTAGAAGAATTAGTGATGTGGCCGAACTTCGAAATCGTATTACCGATGCAGTTCAGAAAATAACACCTCAAATGCTGGAAAGTGTGTTCCGGGAAACAACTTATCGCTTTGAGCTCTGTAGAGACACTGATGGTCGCCATGTGGAGACAGATAAATAAATAGCACTAATTCTTTGTGGCACTTACTTTGAAATAAATAAATTTTTCATGTCTTAAACCAGTTTTTCGTAATTCCCATTATTTTTCAAAATAGATAGTGACTTTTGAGACACCCTGTATATATTATACGAGGAGTGATCAAAAAGTATCGATAATTTTATTGCTACGGACAAATGAATGCAAATAAAAAATAACCGTTTACATATGCGAGTCTTCCTGCCCTCTGGCGTCTGCAGTCTGAAGCAAAATCTGCTACCATGAGTCAGTAGTTGGTTGGAGCGCTTAAAAGGAGGGTGTTTTTGCAGTACGTATAAATCTCTGAAATGGAGTAACGCGCGTTCGGAGACGAACGAAATGATTAAAACAGCTTTTGGAAATGATGCTCTCAGTGTAGTTAACGTTTACAACTGGCACAAAAAGTTTAAAAATGGAGAAACATTTGCTTGTACCAGAAATCGAATCTGTTGGACATTTTCATCC
Organism: Bathynomus jamesi; assembly: GCA_023014485.1. Classification (NCBI taxonomy): domain Eukaryota; kingdom Metazoa; phylum Arthropoda; class Malacostraca; order Isopoda; family Cirolanidae; genus Bathynomus; species Bathynomus jamesi. The sequence continues at coordinate 379,898 of JAJOZX010004552.1, forward strand.
GTACGAGAAGTGGAAGGGTGGCCACTGGCCACTGCGTTCCTTGTCTTCAAGCGATGTTTCTCCATTTTTAAACTTTTTGTGCCATTTGTAAACGTTAGCTACGCTGAGAGCATCATTTCCAAAAGCTGTTTTAATCATTTCATTCGTCTCCGAACGCGCGTTGCTCCATTTCAGAGATTTATACGTACTGCAAAAACACACCCTCCTTTTAAGCGCTCCAACCAACTACTGACTCATGGTAGCAGATTTTGCTTCAGTCTGCAGACGCCAGAGGGCAGGAAGACTCGTATATGTGAACGGTTATTTCTTATTTGCATTCATTTGTTCGTGGCAATAAAATTATCGATACTTTTTGATCACTCCTCGTATATATATTATGATCAGTCTCATCTCGAAAACTAGACGTGCTAGAGGAAAACCGAAAACAGATTTGGAATCAGCGTCCCAACAGCTATCTAGCCCACCCATAATTATATCTGATGAAAAATACTTGTTGGCCAGTGATAACACCAGTAAACATTTGAAAACTTGTCGATCGAGTTTTACAAACTAGTTGGTGATTCTATATAATTTGAGTGCGCTGATCTCAAAAATATAGTTAGTTTTTCCCTATCACGTATGGTTTTCTTACTACAGGGTGTCATAAATCCCCCATTTATCCCCAAATGTGAACCATCTTATCGAGACCAACATTGGATTGCACATGCTAAACCATAATTTTTTTTGTTATAGACTACAGTAACGCTTACATAATAATGTAGGGTAAATATATATAACAACCAGTCCCGTTCCCAGCAAAATACTCTCTCCCCTCCCATCAATGGGTGGTTAACATTTGGGGACAGATGAGGTATTACAACACCCCTTGTAGCACGAAATCTTTAGGTGATAGAGTAAAACCTAATTAAAGCAGAATTAAATAGCTCCTAGCTCTTGGACAAGCATATTGCTTGTTCATGAAAGAATAAAAAAATAACTGAAACAAAATATATTTACCTTCTTTACTTGCAAACATTTCAGGACTTATTCCAAACGCTTAAGACTACGAAGGTAGATCTGACTAATGACGACTAAACCGGTGCTTCTTTGATGTTTTCTTATGCTGTGCGTTAGGCTGATCTCGTTGCAGACACCAGCAGTAATCCGCCATCATATTTGTATGCCATCTTCCTTGATATCTTCTTTCCATGGTGATGTCCTGGTGAAATCGTTCCCCTTGCTCCTCACTGACATCTCCGAGATTTTCGGAAAAACGGTCAAGATGCGAAAATAAGAAGTGAACTTTCAGGCTCATGTTGCAGCCTAAGGCGCAAAACTTTTTAAGCATATTTTCCACCAGTCTTTCATAATTTTGGCTTTTGTAGTTTCCCAAGAAGTTTTCAACAACATCTTTGAAACCAAGCCATGCTTCTTTTTCTTTATTGGTCATTGTGTTCAGGAAATGATCGTCTGTCAATAACTTTCTAATCTGAGGACCTATAAAAACACCTTCCTTTATTTTCTCGTAGCTAATCTTTGGATATTTTGAACAAATGTACTTGAAACACTCACCTTCTCTATTCAATGCTTTGACATACTGCTTCATTAAGCCTAACTTAATGTGCAAGGGTGGTAGGAGGATTTTATTTGGTTCAACTAGATGTTCATGTAAAATGTTCTTTGATCCTGGGGTAAGATTCTCTCTAGGAGGCCAAGTTTTCCTCTTCCAGTGCTGGTCACGTGCGCGACTATCCCATTCGCAGATGGAACATGGCATCTTAGTGTATCCTGATTGTTGCCCAAGTAACATGCAAAGGACTTTGAGATCCCCACACAATATCCATCCGTGATTTTGATACTGAATTTTTTCCAGAAGCAGTTTCATGTTATCATAGGTCTCTTTTAAATGAGTAGAATGGGCCACTGGGATTGATGCATATTTGTTACCGTTGTGCAGTAACACTCCTTTTAGACTGGTTTTAGAGGAATCTATAAACAACCTCCAGTCACTGGTTTGGTATTCGATGCCTAGCTTGCACACTAATCCTGTGATGTCCTTGCAAAATACCAAGGGACCATCTTCTTCGAAAAAAGGCACGAAGTCTTTCTCACGATTTCTGTACCAAGCGAAGTATGTGTCGGATGCCAATAAATTGTTCTCCTGCAATCTAGACCCCAAAAATTCTGCAGAGTCCTTAGGCAGATTCAAATCCCTGACTAAGTCATTTAGTTCGGCTTGGGTTAATGGTTTAGGAGGATCTCGGTCAGCTGTTGGCTGTTCATTAACATCATCATTGTCTGGATTTGGAGCTGAATCAGAATCTGAATTGTATTGATCCAGACTCTCGGGTGGGCGGAGAATAGGAACTTCTGGACCATGGGGTACCAGCCTTATTGCAGATGGAAGACTTGGGTATTGAAGGCTCTCTTTATTCTTTGCATTATAACCTTTAACATTGCAAGAACAGAAGTAGCAGTCGTCGGTGTGGTTTCTAGGCTCGCGCCATACCATAGGGATCCCAAATGGCAAACTTTTCTTTTTGCCTTTGCTCCAATTCCTTAGTGCCGCAACACACGTAAGACAAACCTTGTGTGGAGCCCATCTTTTGTCTTGATCTCCTAATTTAATTCCAAAATAAGCATGATAAGCTCTCTTAATGAAGGTCGTTACATTTGTCCTTTGTTTTACAACAACATACCGACCACAAATATAACAAAATATGTCTGGACTATGGGTACATCCTCTAGAAGCCATTATTAAAATTTTAAAGACGTAATGTTAGAATTATCTATCTGAAAAATATGAAAAAACGAAATTAATTAAAGATAAAAAAGGTAAAAAATTACAAAACGCCCCAAAATTGTTTTGCTAATAACTTTAAAACTGTGGGTGATAGAAAAAAAACTGGTAGCATTTTTTAATTCAGCGCAGCGAACTGCTTCAGAATCACAACTCAAAATAAAGAAATCGATTCTCATGCAGACCGGTGTAATCGGTGAATTGGTTACGTAAGTTTTTTCACTTGAATTACGATGTTTGTGTGTCTTTAATATTTTATTGACTTTGTTTTCCTGTCTCTCACTACTCTTTCTTAAGTTTCTTTCGATGCCTCACTCGGTCAGAAGTGTTTAAAAGTATGGCTGATGGTACATCATTTTTTCTCATATTTTGTAATTCTTTTTTTTAGAGAGATAAAAATTGTCACTTTATAAAAAAAAAATTGACAGACGAAAATTGGACAATATGAAGGTGAAAAATGTTTATAATACACTGAAGAAACAAACCACCAGAAAAAGCTAATTCTAGAATAAAATAAATGAGTAAATCTAGGACGTTTACCTCGGCTATAAAAGGAACAGGCGAGGATGAAACTTGCATACACTTAAAACTAAAAACGGAAGAAAGCTGTAAAGATCAAACATCTTCGTCAATGATGACGTATGGGGAGAAACCTGCAAAACACTCAAAACTCGTAGAAGCGAAAAGACTCGATGAAAATTGCCTACTTCCTTTCAGCGAAGTTAATCATAAAAAAAAGAGGCCCCTTCAAAGCGGAATGCCTCCTTGAAAGGAGTTCACCTTGTTAATGAAAGAACATTCGAGGAGGCTATGAAAACTTCAAAAAAGAAACCTAGAGTCGGCACACAGGAGACTCATATCAGACCAGAAATAGATCAAAGCTTGTTATTCCTTAATTTAGATTGCCTTTATCTCAGAAATGGACTATTTTCACTGGATTGAAACTACGGAAGGATTTACGTGTTGATATAAAAAAAAAATTTCGAACGTAAATTCGTTTAAAACCAAGTTGAAATCTCGATTAATAATGGAATACTAATAAAAATATTGGATTAAATGTACATTATTCTATTACGTGTTCATTTCTCGTGTTTAACATGAAATTTTTTGTACTGTATTGATATCATATCTTCAGTAATGACTTTGTACTTGTTTCATATCTATAATAATAACTTAATATATATGTATACTGTATGTATTGCCACCATTAGTTCGTCTGTGTATTAATCATAATTTAAACGTGACTTATATATCGCGTATTTTATCGCTAATGAATATAAGAGCCCCGTAAAGCCTAAAGATTAAAGGCCAAATTATATAAAATAATCCAGTTAACTGTATTATTGTATTATCTGTATTATTGTAACAACAGAAAATGTAATATTGGAATATTTATAGCATAAATAAATTTATAAGTATAAATAAATAAAAAATAAATATCTTCACTGATTTAAATTAATTATCTAATTAATAGTTCATTTGTGTATTAATTAATAATTATTCATTATTTATATATTATTAATCATAATTACCTATAAAGTGGTTTCATCTTTCTGAGAGCCCAGTAAAGCCTAAAGCATAAGGACCACATTAAATAAGTCCAATTTCACAATTATTTTGTTAAAATTATCTTAACGACAAAAATTGTAAAAGTATATTTTATAAATAATTATTAATTGATAACGCGAGGGATGTTGCCGTTTTGCGCGTTTGTTTGATAGATTCAGTTTAAAATTAAAAATTGGAGCAACAAAGAACATTGAACTCTCATTATTTTCGGGAGACGTTTGTAATTGAAAAACTTTACTGTATTATGTAGCTACTGTAATTTAACAGTAACATTAAATTTACGCATAAACAGTTTTCAAAGTTTTCTATATTTTCGCTTTTAATTAATTTACGTTTTAGTCGAAGCTATGAAACATTTTAAGAGCAGATAACAGTCACCCGTAAATCCATTAGCGACTAGATTCTTCAAGTACGCGTGACTTGAGCACGTGACCAGATTGTTGGCATCAATTGTCGTTGGTTCAGCGGTTGGCATAGAGTAAGGAAGACAAATCTGGTTGTTCGGACAAAGGTTTCCGTAAGAACATAAATCCTGTAAAATAATCATAATAAAATTTTTTAAGTACGAGAATCGCGTGATCACAAATTAGAAATAAAAGTCAGAACACACGATTAGCAACATTGCACAATTTGGCACCTGAATTCTTCACAGACAATAATAATAATAATAATAATAATAATAATAAAACCGTAAGTAATATTACTTAAATAGTTTTTTAAGTAACTTTTTAATTAACTTCAGTTTATAGTGGTAGTAAATATGTAGCCCGTAATTAGTGGACTTATCTCCATTTTGTCGACAAGACCAAAAACATCGAAACACTAAAAAATAATTTAACCTAACTTAATTTAACCTACTAATAACTTATCGATCAGATGCCGTAAGGCCATAAATAATTATTAGCGTGGTTTGCTCTAAATCATTACCTTTTTATTTCTGATATGAAATATTATTTTTTTATTACAATTGACAAGTGCTCGTAAAAATCTCATATATATATAGACTTAAAATAGAATGGCTCCTCCCTCGGTTGGGGCCTAGTCTATTCGCCAAGTTGATCGAAAATTCAACAAGTTTTTGAGTTACTTTATTAAACTCGTCTATTTGTTTCTGTCTCTTTTCTCTATGGGAGCGGTGGTAATTATACGAGTATATAACACAAATGATCTAAACTCGACTAAGCACAAAGTAGAAACGTGATGCGAAACACACACACACACACACACAACACACACACACACACTTGTTCTTTACTTACAGTACCTTTAAAAGAAGTAGTTATAATAAAATTGTTTTAAAAAGTGTGAGAGGAGCATCAAAAAATTTGTTATTTTTAAATGCATATTTGAAATCGCGAAATAGTGTACTCCTCAAATAACTGACGAGTCAAGATGGTCAGATTAAAACTGGACAATAAAAAACGAGTAATGTTAAAAAATACTACAGACCGTCAAACCGAAAAGATCCCTAACGAAAATATCACGACTTAACCTAACCAATCGTCAAGGGCGTATAGTTGACCTAACCGGCATTCAATTTAATTTATTATTATATTTGGTACTGTAAAGCAAATAACAAAAATACATGGGGGCCCTGATCTTCAGGTGATCCAAAGTAAGTTTATTTTTTAAAGCTATTATTAGAAAAGCTTTATGAGCTACTCGCGTGAAGGGTTAAAATTTTTATGGGAAATATTTAGTGTGAAGTACCCACAAACTTTTATAGTTTACTAATTATTAAGAGTATAAGAAAATCTTTTTACTAACCCTTTAGTAGTACTAATGTAGAGAACTTATAAATCGAAGCTAATCTTTTCTTAAAGTATTCATTTTTGAAGGGCAAATGTCAAATAACTTTCAAAAGAATCATACCACGCACGAACGAGAAATAAATTTATTAAAACTATTTCATATTGATAGATTTGGTATTCACATGGTAATCTTTTCAAATATTTTTCCCGTGTGTGTGTGTGTGTGTTGTTTGGTATTACAAACCGCAGTTAAAGTGAAGAAATTTACTGAGAGGCTCATTCAAGTTTTCGGCCAAACTGCGGCCATTGAATGAAGTGTGAAAGGTCTCGCTTTGTTATCGCTTTTTATACCGTTCAATAAACCTTTAAAATTAAGAAGTATTAGCTCAATTCTTTGTGTGTGTGTGTGTAAAGTGACTGCATACACATATGAATATATACATGTACACTAAAATTAAATTATGCCGATGAATACACTTTCAGAATTAAGAAGTATAAGCTCAATCCTTTGTGTGTGTGTGCGTGCGCGTTAAATGACTACATACAAATATGAATATATATGAGGCGTTCGGAACCAAACTGGTGAAGACGCCATTCGCACCCATGGCGGCTTCGCCTCTTTGGTTCTGAACGCCTCATATATATATATTATATATATATATAATATATATATATATATATATACATATATATACTATATATATAATATACACACACTTAAATAAAAAATGTTTGTCAGCTTTAAAGAAATATTGTGGTATATGTCAAGAAATTTCAGTAAAATTTAATGTTTTAAATGTCTCTGTAATGGCTTTAAAAATGTTTAAAAATAGTTTTGCGCTTTTCTGCGTTGTTGACAAAGAAGGAGGCAATAATTAACCTAATATCGATTCTTTATTACGTTTCATGGAATATATTATACCTTATTTCCCGTAAGTTTCCGGATGTAGAAGTTCCACCCATTTCCGGGTGTTGCTTCCTTCCTGAAGACGACGTACGATAACAGCTCACACGTGAGAGAAGTTTCTGAAATACCAAAGAGAGAGAGAGTTATCTCAAAACGGGGCTCAGAAACTGAGAGGAGGAACAGCTTCGCCTGCTCTCGGTAAGAGCAGGCGACGCTCAACTCACCCAGTTGTTTATCCTTCCATACAAAAAAATGATTGGTAGGTCTAGTGGTTAAGACGTCCGGGCAAGGAGTTTGCAACTTTTGACCACCCATGGTAGGTCGTAATTCGGATTCCAGGTTAAGTTGTAGCTTTAAGGTGGAACAACAAACTTGACTTTCGTCAAAATGTACAATTCTGGTGGAAGCAAAACTAAAGGTTTTTAATTAAAATTAAGGTTTTAAACATGGTCGCCAAATGTTGGTCCATTCTTCTATTTTTAGTTGAATGGTCGTTGTGGTAGTGCACCTTTTTTTGGATCACCTGAAGATCAGGGCCCCCAGCCTTCTTTAGTTAGCCTTATAAGGCTAACTAACGAAAATATCACGACTTAACCTAACCAATCGTTAGGTCAACTGTACGCCCTTGACGATTGGTTAGGTTAAGTCGTGATATTTTCGTTAGTTAGCCTTATAAAGTTAGTAGTATGCCCACAAAATGGACGAGTGCAGAGCAATTGCAATGCTGATCAAATGAGTGCCACCCACCTCACCCCTTGTTCAAGGTGCCAACCCCCATGGTGCTAAAAAAAGGGGGGAACTCCCCCAGCAAGCTGGGGGAGTCCACCTGACCTCTTTGGAGGAAAAGATGGGACGGCCTCACCCCCCAAAAGGGTATACCTAGCCTAAGAGAGGAGGAGAGAGAGGAAGAGACCATCCAGCGTCTGCGAGATGCAGAAGCTTAATGAGAGCTCAGGGTAGCATCACTTGGCTTAGAACCCGAAATCCGCCAGTTGGCTTAATCAGCCAGTTGACAGTTGGCGTAGAACCCAGTGCCTCCAGGCCAGTTGGCACAGTGTATATAACCTTCGAACGAATTAAAAGCGCACACAAACGCACATACACTCCCCGACTATACGCCCATAGATCCCCTATTATTACACACACACATATATATATATATATACAGTATATAAGCAGATGCATCTAAAGCCCCAATAACAAAATATATACGCGCATAACCACCACACAAAAAGAATACACGACCACAACCACCAATCGCCTAAGTATAACTTACCATCACCTAAACAAACCCACCTTACTCACCGGTTTTACTTACCAGCAACTGATAGACCAACAAGGTCTTTAAATACAACCCAACTAATAAACAGAGCTATTAAACATAAACAAATACGTTTATAGGACCAAGAAGTTACACCTACAAGGTAAAAAAAAAACCCTACTATTGAGCTTCTCATAGTGGAACACCACGAGGCCGATTTAACGCTTAGTAGCCGATCTTTTAAACAAAAAATCGAATAAGATAAACTAAGTTTAATGCCAAAACAAATTTTCACCATAATATACAATTTTATCCTTAAACTATAACAAAAAGCATTAATATGATTTTTAAAACAAAATAGAAATTAAATTAGGGGTAACTATTTTATTTTTCCTCTTTCACCCATTTATTGTGTTTCAATGCAAATTTGTCTTTAAGATACCAATATATCTTTAAACCTTATTACAAAAAAATATTACTATAACTTTATATTAAAACTAGATTATATTTCTGGGTAACTATTTCATTTCTCGTCTTTTGCTCATTTATTTTGTTTCAATACAAATTTACCTTTAAGACACCAATATATCTTTAAACCTTATTACAAAAAATATTACTATAACTTTATATTAAAAATATATTGTATTTCGGGGTAACTGTCGCCAGAATATCCATAGAGTATTTGAACATCTTCCTCAAGCTTCGCACGGTTCAATGTAGCCTTAAAAGTCTCAAAGGAGGGAGGGCTAGGACGTCTTTCAGTATTCGCCACATCTTCTGTCTTTACCGAATACCACTTCATAAACGTCGAACACGCAATATCAAAGGTAGCCATCATTATTTTTCGTCTACGTGAGAAATCTTCAAATATACGTCTGAGATCCAGGGCTTGCAGCGGTCAACTGAGCACTCAGGGTAGAGATATGCCCAGGTAGTAGCAGGAGACACATGACCTTTGATCGATCATACAGGGAGCGGAGCTTAGGACTTTTCCTATACATAAGAAATAACTTTGCTTACCATACCAAATAAACTTGAAATATATATATGTATAGTAGTGTATTGCAGGCTTTAATTAAAAGCCGCTGTACCGCTTAGAAGATTAATCCGTAAATTGAAATCTTGCAACAATAAAGGAAATATACTGAACATTTTCTGGCTGATAGGCGCCACTGTGTGTGTCTGTTATTGGTTCTAATGGAGTTAACTGTGATTTGGAGGTGTTTACATTCGCGGTTTTCCCCCCGCCAGCCCACCACAATGTGCCTCAGTCAGTGAATCTAAGCGCTACCAAAGACAATATTAACAACAATGTTACAAGAGGGAGGGGTTACGACAGTGCTTTCCCCAGGAATTGAAATTAGAGGTAAATTAGAGTTTGTGGAATGCCTCGATATATATATCGAGGCTTCCACAAACTAGTTGCCAGTTTGCGCAACTTAATATATGCAATTTTATTTTTAATCAAAAACAAAAAGTTAAAAACGCATACCGTTAAAATATTTTCCACAGCAATGTTTAGAAGGCTATATATATATATGACTACAAGATTAGGTGCCAGATTGCGCTATTTATTTAATTTGTATATATTTAATGGAGAAGCGGTGCTCTCCGTATAATTAATTTCTTTATTATGTACGTATTATTAAGGGAAAAATATAGTTTGTAGACATTTTCCTCGTTCATCTCAGACGAATTTATTCAGCTTCCGTCTTAATACACAAATTTATCTAAAAACAGT
>JAJOZX010004553.1:0-47500 GCA_023014485.1 Bathynomus jamesi
CGGCCTCAGTAATTGTGACTAGGACAGGAAGCTTTGACAGAGCACATCGTCAGCTCATGGGGTATCAGTTGGTGATGGTTGCAGAATTTCCGATGATCTACTCGATCATAAGCAGCTTCTCCTGGAATGTAAAGTCTGCATGCAGACGTCCAAAACATTCGTATATCTTTTTTTTTGGAATTTTTAAATTTATTCTTTAATTGCAAGAATACCGCAGGATAGAGTTAAAACAAATATTCTTAAATACGTTTAAGTATATATATATATATATAATGAATCAGAGCCCCCAGCAATCGGACGGGGTAATGTCGTTGTCTGTGTTTAGCTCTTGTTGTGTTTAGCTTTTGTTGTGTTTACATTTTCTGGTTTAGCGAAAAATGTGATATTAATAATAATAAAAATAGGAGTTAAGTAATAAAATAATAATGTAAATGAATTATTTTAGTTGTGTAAAGAGAATCTGTCATGTATTTTTTATACAGTAAAGTTTAAAAAAAGTTTGAACGTAAAATTGAAACGCGCTTCCAGGTAATAAAAATATGTAGGTATAATATTATATATATATATAGTAGAGAATTCTCGGAAATTCAATGTACATGTTAATTGAAATAGAGAAAAATTGAAATAGAGGAATTAATATGTATATATATAAAATTACAGTTAACAAAAATATAAAATAAGTTACAGGCCTAAACCTTTACTTTAAAAATAGATCAGAGTTACAAATTTATATTTAATTTGAGGATTTATTAGGCTGTCCAGAATAGGATGATTTATATATATATTAGTAGTAGTGGTAATAATAATAATAATAATAATTTCACGCTTACTTAAGAGGAAATTAATCGCTGGGGTATTGACAACTATTTGTTGTAGTCTAATGACACGCGACCTAGAAGTTATAGAAAATAATATCTAATGTTTGGATAATGAAGTTGGATTACAATTGGTTTTTGGGGAGCCATACAAAAAAAGGCTGGGACCACTGATCTATTGTATTTAGGGTTGCTAAACGTTCCACATTTGAACCCAAAATCAAGCATTAAGAGCATTGTTTTAATAAAAATGTTCTAATTTTTGCTTGTTGTAACCGTTGGCGAAAGTTAATTAAAAATTTCTGGAGATAGATTTTACGTGATAAGTTTTCTTTTTGAATTGAAATTTACCCACACACAAAGTGTTCATTTATTTTCCTGTGATAATATGATTGTTCATTCATTCATTATATATTTTTTTCCACTTAAATGAACTTGAAAATTCACAGAATATTATTTCTAGTTAACTGTGAAAATAAAATTTAATATATATAATATATATATATATAATATATATATATATATATATATGTATATATATGTGTGTGTGTGTGTGTGTGTGTGTGCACGATTTGTTCATTCGCTTATTATATATATATATATATATATATCAGTGGCGATTTCTTAATGAATGCAACGCATGCAATGCATGTGTTAAATATGTTCTCTTTTCAGATCTAAGTAAGGATTATAATTGACAAAAATAATTTTCAGAAACTAAAAATAGTCTAAGGCTTCAATCACGCATGTACTGGCTATTGGGCGGTGTAAACAAAATTATGTCTTATTTCATTAGACAATTAAGAACATTTTTCTGTACACAGATCGAAATACTTGTAGCTAAAGCATTCACTAATTCAGTCTGGTACAGAAAAATGTTCTTAATTGTCTAGTGAAATAAGACATGATTTTGTTTACACCGCCTTGCCTTGGGCAATTTTTTAAGGAGACTTCTCACTATCCATAAGATTTTTTTTTTGAGCCTCATAGCTAAATTCAAAAGGCAATATGTTTTAAAATATGCTTAGAAAATTTACTTAATATTTTTACTAAAAATAATTAAAAAGCTTTGTTCTGATTTTTTTTAATTAATGAAAATAATACGGCATGCATTCAGTTTTATAGGTGCATTCACCAAAAAGTAACATCTGGCAATTCTGACAAGGCTTCTTTCCAGTACCACCGCCGCAAGCATCCACTTGTGTTCGGTGTTCCCTTTTGTGCTTTAATTATTTTGGATAATCAATTAAATAAATTATAGCATTGTAGTGCCCATAATGACTGACGATGTGTTTAATCAATTGAAGACTAGAAGATTTTACTCACTCTCTTTGATGAGAAAAAGCGCATATTGAATAATGGCAGACCGATTCCACATTTGAATTTAAGCAAAGAAAATAAAGGCTTCACTAGGAAATTTAATCCTAAGCTGTATGATGATGTTCCCTGGTTATGTGGAAATATTTCAAATAACAAATTGTACTGTTGGTCGTGTTTCCTATTTTCAAGAGATAACTCTGTGTGGAATTCTGTTAGTCGTGGATACGACGATTTAAACAATTTACATACTGCAATTTCTCGCCATGAAAAATCTCTTGCTCACATAAATGCATTTGTTAATCTTAAAACATTTGGAAAGTCAGAAAGAATTGATTTAATACTCGATACGACAAGCAGAAATCAGTTGCCATTTCCAGACATAACGAAGAAGTTAATAAGAATCGAGAAATTTGAAACGTTTGATTAGGATAACATGTTTTTTAGGTATGCAAGAATTAGCATTTTGCGGTCACAATGAAGAAGAAAACGCTGACAATAGGGGTAACTATATTGAATTGGTATTTTGTATGGGAGAATTCGATGAAAAGCTTCAAAACCATTTAAAAACTGCGACTGTTTTTAAGGGAACATCATCTGCTATTCAGAATGACATAATTCAATCTATTAGTGCAGTTATGTTAGAACAAATAAAACGTGAGCTTATCGACTGCATGTATGTGGCGATTTTATTAGATGAAACATCTGATGTCAGCTGTTTTTCTCAACTCTCTACTGTTGTTCGTTATGTTAATAAACATGGAGAGATTTGTGAACGATTTATAAAATTCAATGACGTCAGCAATGATAGAAGTGCAGGAGCGATTTCTGATTTATCTATAAGGCAACTAGGTGAACTGGGCTGTTTGAAAAAATTAGTTGCTCAACCTACGACGGTGCTGCTGTTATGGGGAGCGATCTTAATGGAGTACAAACAAAGATTAGAGAAACTGTACCAGAGGCTATTTTTCTTCACTGCTACGCCCATAAACTTAACCTTGTTTTATCCCAAGCTGTCGCTGAAATTTCCGAATGTAATAATTTTTTTCAGTATTAGAAAGTTTGTCAGCATTTTTCAGCAGTTCAACTAAGCGAACTTCAATGCTTGACAAAGTTGTTGGAAAGCGTTTCCCTAAACTGGCTCCAACGCGGTGGAACTATTCATCTCGTCTAGTTGAAAGAGTTAAGGAAAATAAAGAAGATATAATAGATCTTTTAAAAAGCATTCTTGAAAACCCAAAGAAATTTGATGAAAAAACAAAAAATAGTGCACGCGGATTGCTTGCTGGTATCGATACTTTCGATTTTAATTTTTTATTAGAAGTATTTTCTTCAATTTTTCCTTTTACTGAATATCTATTTAATGTGCTGCAAACAAAATCTATGGATATTGTGTATAGCTCAATCACCGTTGAAAGCACTATGAAAAAAATCAAACAAATAAGGGATACAAAATTTGCAGATATGTGGACTTGATAACAGAAAGATGTGGTGAACCTGTATGTAAAAGGAAACAGAGTCTTTCTCCACAAGAGAAGTATAGTCAACTATTTCATGAAATATTCGATAATATACTTCTTCAAATGAAAGAGCGTTTCAGTTCAATGGAAAAAATTGGAATTCATTGAGCTTTTAGATTGCAAAAAATTTGAGTTCTATGATGTTACTTTCCCAGAGAGAGCTTTTGAATCTTTGAAAAGAAGCTACAATTCATTTTTTGAGTTTCCTCGTCTCCGTTCTGAATTGTGTGTTTTATATTCGCACAAATCTTTTGCCAAAAAGAATGTTGCTGAGCTCCTAAAATATCTACTGGAAAGCGAAATGCACAAAGGTCTTAAGGAAATATATAAATTGACGAATTTGATTCTAACTATACCAATATCGACAGCAAGTGTTGAGCGATCATTTTCTGCGCTTAAAAGAATTAAAAGTTATTTACGGAGTTCCCAAAGTGAAGAAAGGCTATCTAATCTTGCCTTAATTTCAATTGAAAAAAAATTTCCTCAAGAAGCTTATGGAGAATCGAGAGTACTTTTACAATTTGGTCATCGAAGAATTTTGCAGGAAAACTAGGAGAGCAGAATTTCAATTCAAATAATGCTTCACAATTATTTAAGGTAAATTTTAAATTTGTATCTTTTTCTTTAGATCAATTCGGTAACTACTATATATAAATATGTCTAATTTTTTGTTCGCATATTTAAGCCTAACATTAAATGAACTTTCCTTCAAAGAGGTCCCCAAAAGTTTGTAAAACACCTTTAACTTGCTAAGTTCTATGTAAACAATATGCAAAGTTTGGGCAAGAGGGTTAGGCGGATGTTTTCTTCCATTCCATAACATTGCATGCCTGAACAAAAATGTCACGAGTCGCCACTGATATATATATACAAACGCATCCTTTCCCACTGTTACTCGTGATTTAGCGTGAATTGCGATATTAATAATAATAATAAAAATAGGAATTATGTAATAAAGTGATTTATTTTAGTTGTGTAAAGAGCGTGTGTTTAAATTCTAATTATTTATTTAATAAACAGAATTTCTTTTAATGTAAATTGTTGGAATTAAGAAGATTCTTCTGTATTGGCAGCGATTTAAAATAAATGGCAGTACCTGACAACTATCATCATATAAATTAAAATATATGGTGGTATTTAGCAACCAAATGGCTGAATAATATATGAATTAATTTAATAAATATTGCTATCTGGCAACTCAGTCTTCTATTGGATGATTAATATATGGTTTAATAAATATATAGTACAAACTGGCAACTCAGCCTTCTATTGGCTGATGAATTAAATACATGGCGCTATCTGGCAACTCAGCCAACTGGCGGATTAGAGGTCTATAAAAGACCGGGAGGCGAACGACGGAGTCATACAAGCTCGGTTCCCAGCCGAGCAAAGATCTCTGGTCCTTTTTATTTCTAGCCCTTTGGGTGGTGAGGAAACCCCTTCCCTCCCATAGAAGCCTCTTAGGTTAGGTATGCCCCTTTGGGGGGAATAGCTTGGGGGAGAACTCCGCCTCCAAGTTGCATGCCCCTTGCAATCCAATTTTGGGGTTGGCAACAAAGGTTAGCACTCTCTTTCTCTCTCTCTCTCTTTCTGTCCCTTTGGAGGGAATTTTTTTTTTTGGCAACAAAGGGGGTGGGGTGGGGGTGGCACTCTTGCAACATTGTGCAATATTATGCAACATTGCACTCGCACATTTTGACACCATACTACTTCCCTGCATCGGCCTCGATTTATAGGGTTGTTGTTGTTGATGTTCGTGTTGTGGTTGCTGCTGCTGAATGTAATGTATGGAGGTTTCTCTACCCTTTCAGTAGTTCTGGTTTGCTAAATCTGGGTAATATTCCCGTGTTTTATTTATGGCTACACTTACTGGTTTGTCAATATTTAGAAACTCTTGAAACTTTTTTTCGGTGCTCCAGGTAGGTTTTGGTAAATGGTCGCTTCTACGATTAGGTTTCTTTGTTTTGAAGTGAAAGTAATGCCACACGCATTTTCTGCGGCTCGGAGGGCTTCTCCTACGAGTTTATGTGTTCGTGTAATAAAATTATTTAAATCTTCATGTTCCTCTTTCTTCCATTTAGCTTGGAAGACTGCTTCTAACGTGGCTAAGGGCTGTGCAAGTGTTATTTCTTTAAAAAATTCTAATAAGTTTTGTTTAAAATTGTCCCATGTTGTAGCTTCGCTAATGGATGGGACGTAGGTGACTGTATCATGGGCATTCCCTTCTTTAGGGTCGATAAACCTTTTTGCTTCCCTAATCTTTATATCATCATCGGTGATGTTTTCGCGTAAGAAATGTTGTTCTAAAGACTCAATCCAAGGTCTTACCCGTGGTTCAACAAAGTGATTATCTATGGTCCCCTTAAAAATTAGGACAGTATGGGGAAGGTTTACCAGTCTACCTAAGTTAATGTATGCTGGGGCGGTAGTTTGAGACATATTGGCTTGTACTTGATCTGAAGTTTGTATGTTTGGGAATATGTTTGAAGGGCGCGGGGTAGGTGGAAAAATAGGTGTAGGGAAATTTTCGATGTCAGAAAGCGCACCGTTTGAATCGCTCATATGTGAAGGTACTATTAATGTGTTCTAATTTGGTCTGCTTGACTGAGCTTAATCTATGGGATGATCACTTGGAATAACTATAATGGGCTTTCTAAGCAGTTTCTTAGTATTAATCCATCGCTACCATATTTGTACGGTTTAGAAAAAGCACATAAAGTTAATAATCCTATGAGGCCTATTGTTAGCTCAGTAGGCTCCGTAACCTATAAGCTATCTAAATGGTTAGTTAGTTTATTAACGCCGTTAGTTGGCTCTATTTTCAAGTCACATATTGTAAATAGCTTGGATCTTATTGACAAACTGAAGTTTCCTAATTACCCTAATTTCAAACTGGTAAGTTTTGATGTATGCTCGTTATTCACAAAAGTCCCGGTTGATGACCTACTTGATTTTTTAAATGATAAGATCTCTGAATATTCTTTCCCTGTGCAACACAACACTCTTATTGAGTTAAGTAAGCTTTGCGTCAAAGATTGTAAATTTCAGTTTGAAAATAAGTTTTATGCTATGTCGTTTGGATTGGCGATGGGAAATCCCCTTTCACTGGTATTGGCTACCTTATATATTGAATTTTTTGAAAGCAGAATTTTGCCTACTATTGTTAATTTTAACCTTGTTTGGTATAGGTATATGGATGATATTTTATGCCTTTGGCTTAATAATTTGGATGTTGACTTATTTCTTGGAAGGCTCAACAGTTTAGTCCCATCTATTAAGTTCACGGTTGAAAAAGAAAATGACGGAAGCTTATCTTTTCTGGATCTAAAAATTCAGATGCTTTAATCAGTTCAAATTTGAAGTTTATCGTAAGCCTACTAATAATAACTCTTATCTGCATTTTTATTCCGAACATCATCCCGCGATTAAATCTTCTATTTTCTCTGCTATGTTTCTTAGAGCATTGAGAGATGTCAGTTCTGAATTTTTGGATTCCGAGTTATGCAATATCATGAATATTGGTACTGAATTATGTTACCCTATTTAATTTTTAGATAACTGCCTTAGGAAAGCCAAGAATAGGTTTATAATAGTGTAACTGTAAAGAATTTGAGCGTAAAAATATCCTTAGTCTACCTTACCATGTAAATTTTCAATATCTTCCGACTTTACTAAAAGCAATTGGTATCAATGTAGTCTTTAAGTATAATAATTAATAATACTGTAAAATCACGCTTAATAAAGACTAGCCCGGATAATCTGGTTGGTTATGTGTATTCGATTGGATGTACACAATGTGACTTAGTATATATAGGCCAAACGGGCAAAACGTTAGATATTAGGGTAAAACAACATAAATATGCGTGTAGAACAGTAAACAATTCTAATGCATTGTTTAACCATATGTATAGATGTAATCAAGTATTAAGTGGGTTAGTTCTAAAGCTCTCGTTAAAAAAACAGATATAATCGAAAGGAATATTCTAGAATGTGCATTTATCCATTTTAAAAATAATTTCAATAACAATACAGGAATGTATAAAATTCACAATATCCCGTTAAAATACCTTTTGCCTCTAACCAACTCTTGTTAATCTTGTGTTAATCTTTTTATTTTTCTGTCCCGTTGTATATATTTTTTGGTCATCTTACCTCCACCCTTCATTCCTTGACGAGGTGTACTTCTGAATACACGAAAGGCCTTAGAATCATTTTTCTTTTTCCTTGTGGGTTTGCATTTTATATATATATATAACCTTTGATTAGCTTCCGCCCGAAGTGTTCATTCTGTCGAAGGTCAAGCTTAGCTTTTCACTCCACCTTAGACCTACAGTTTAACGTGGAATCAGAACCACGCCCCATCAGCAGCCCAGCGTCTTAACCACTAGGCCACCTAGGGTACCCATTTATTTACCAACCACTTTCTTTTATTGTGTGGAAGGATGAACAGCTGGGTTTTGCTAGGCGTCTGCTGCCGTCGGGTCTCGAACCCGGGCCCGATGGATTCGTAGTCAGCGACGCTAACCACTACACCACCGAGGCGCATATATATATATATATATATATATTATTGAGATACTGGTTAGTCGGGTAGTTGCAATTTGACATAATGATACTTGTCGTAGGTAATGCACAAGCTCTTTCCTCAATGATGGGGAATGTGGGCGTTGCGCAGCAGTCGCGCCTGGGTATCCCCAAGAAACTGATACTCCACGATATTGCTGTAAATATAGCACATGTCCGGGGAGGGTCTCTATCGTTCAATTTCTCCAATTTTAGTTGATACAGTAAGCTACACAAGTCATGCTGTGACTCGTGAAAAGTAGCTCTTTGGAAGACTAGTCCATATCTGCCCTCGGTTATAATTTTGAACAGTGCTTTGTCTTTAATATTTCTGTTAGCCTTCGATTTTAGCATCAAAGTACAGTATGTATCGGGGTATCTTTGTTTACGATTTCATATACTAAATCAGACGTAAGATTTGAACTTTTCACACTCCCATTTAAGTCTCTGTAGTACAGTACTGGGCCTCCCCACTCCGGGCCTAACGCATAGTACCGTCCCAATCAATCAAATGTGACGTGTAGGAAAATGAGAATCTGCGAGTGTGGTATGTTTCATTCGTTAAATGATAGCGGCGTGTTCGGGCATAAATGTGATGAAATTTGTCGTACTACATGTTATGAGAAATATAAAGCAGATGGTATAAAATATGTTTGTTATATGAAAGACGCCAAACCTAAAAATAAACCTTGTATAACTGCATATTGGATTACGACATAGAAACTTACACAAGCCTTGAAACAAAACAGGTTATTCCACATTTACTTGTAAGCCAGACTATCTGTGACAAGCGCATGACCGCCGAGTGTGATGAATACTGTAAATGTGGTAAACGAACAAACGTTTTAAGGTGGCTGCAAGAGATTCTCCTATGAAGCGCTTTGTGAACTATATTGTCAAGTTAGCGGACAAGTTAAAAAAATGACTGTTTATTCTTTTCCACAACGGCGAAAAATTTGATACACAATTCCTTTATAAGGGGCTGTTTTAACACGAGTCCTCCGAGATATTTACAGGTGTTCCCTTGAAAAGAGGAAACAAGCTTATACAGATGCAAATTGGAAGTAATGTTCGGTTTAAAGACACTTTCTTATTCACGCCTTGTAAGTTAGCTAAGCTACCCAAGGTGATGGGCGTAGATGCTGGTTTCAAAAGGGTATTTCACTTAGACATTCCTCACCGGCGACACTTTAAATTATGTAGGACCACCACCTCCCAAACATTACTTTAACTATGACAACATGAGTGATAGTGAGCGTGAAGATTTTGAGAGGTACTACATCAGTTTTAATGAAGCTAATCCTTACAATATAGCGGATGAATGTGAGAGTTATTGTGTGAATGACGAACGCGTCCTTAGAGTATGTTTCCAAGCCTTTAGAAGGATGTACATTAGGGTGGAGTGAAAAATATATTTTTTTAATTTCAAAATGCTCGGGGTCGGGAAAGTTGCGTATTTATGTGAAACGTGCTGTGTGAAATTTTTGTAATCGTACGGCTATAATTAAATTGTGCACACTGAACTCAACGTTTTTAAAAATTGGCAAAATTACTAAAATTTCGCCATTTTTATTGCTTTTTTTGGACACGTACTGTGTGAAATTTTTGTAATTTTGTAATTTAATTTAAAAAGCTGAAAATAAAAATGGCGAAATGTTAGTAATTTTGCCAATTTTTAAAAACTTTGAATTCAGTGTGCACAATTTAATTATAGCCGTACGATTACAAAAATTTCACACAGTACGTTTCATATAAATACGCAACTTTCCTGACCCCAAGCATTTTGAAATTAAAAAAAATATATTTTTCACTCCACCCTAATACTCATCCTTGATCTCGTCATTCAACTCTCGGAGGAATTCCCCAATAGGAGGCATATATTCATCTTCCCTCTCCGTGAATATCACACTATCTGTATCTGCGCACAGAACCCTCCGTCCGAGAGAATACAGTAGACTCCAAAGTTTGATGGGGGCGTAGGCTGTTGTGAAACTGGCTAGAGGTATGTTTGTAACCGGTGATATATCTGTAGCAAATTCGATTGTTATACTTTATGTACGTATTACCCACATTCACAATCTCCATGACCTCTTTATCGATGGCGTTGGCATAATCCCACACTTCGTTATAACTTTAGGCTAGATGGATATTCCCCTTGTCTGTAGTCTGGGAAAACTTCCCTCAAAGACTATTTAGGCACAACTTTACACTAAAGCGCTTGTCAATGTTCCTCTCAATTTGACCCCGTTCAAATTATGTCCCTTCACGATCACGGTAGCGTTGAATATACGCCGATTTTTCATTTTCAGTCTCAACTCCTCACGGGTATCCTGATGCTTCTTTATCCTTCATGAAGGTATTTATATATGGTGTGAAAAGGTTGGGGAGCTTCTGAAACCTCCACACCTCATATATCTTTAGTATTCTGTACCCATTGAAAATGGCTAGGGATAGCACAGGACTTGTATATACGCCTCTGATCTTCCTCTGGTTGATTGTGTGATTACAGTCCCCATTGTTCTCCTCTGCGCACTTCACAAAGAAGGAACATGAGTTTGTGGTCTATAACAACGGGCAAAATTGCCATCCATAAATCGCGAGGGGGGGGGTAACACATGTACGAAAGAAAGTCCGAAATAGGTCTCGTTCAAATTAGCTGACAACTCTTCGATGGCAGGCAGCGCGGGACCCGCCAGTTTTTCAGGTGCGCCTAAGGGGTACAGATTGTTCTTCATCACGTAGGGATATAAAGAACAGAATTCGTAGTAATGGAGTTTCACGCCCTTCGTAGGTGGAAAGTATAGTTTGAAGGGGTTTGTGCGACCACAAAACAAACTATCGCCGCATTTGAGAGGGTCCAGCACCATTAAACGCTTGATGGTGCTTATTTCTTCGCGGTACCGTTCATCTGTCTCCATCTGTACATCATATTTGTATTCCCATAAAACCCCAAAAACACGGCCGTGGATTTTAATGACTACTTCCCCCGTGTTGCGAGCATTTTTTATGTATACACCGGTCTGTTCTTGTAGCTGTATGAGACAGTAAATAGCCTCATACCAATAACTGCGTGGATTGTTGCGGAGAATGACGGCTAGCGTGTCTTTAGGCATGAAGTTGTTTTTGAACACAGTGAAACACAATGAGGCGAACGTGGTTGCGGCTTGTAGCGGGTCGCATTTGAATCGGACTATGCACACTAGGGTAGAGTGAGAATTTTTTTTTTTTGAATTTAAAAATGTTTGGGGTCGGGAAAGTTGCGTATTTGTGTGAAACGTACTGTGTGAAATTTTTGTTCTTATTTTTCCACATAGTCTCCATCCTTTTCTACGGCTTTCCTCCACCTCGAAACAAGGGTCTTTATTCAGTGCTGGTAAAAGTCCGCTGGGTTCCGCTGGAGCAACCTCTTAACCTCCTCAACAACCTCATCGTCACTGAAACTTTCTTCCACGAATAGCATCCTTCATTGGCCCAAACAAATGAAAGCCTGAAGGTGCCAGATCCCGGCTGTATGGAGGGTGGGGTAACACAGTCAAGCGCATTTTTGTGATGGCCTCTCTTGTTTGCAAACTGTTGTGTGATCTTGCGTTATCATGCAAAAGAAGGACGTCTTCCAGTTTTCTCTCCGGTCGAACTCGCTTCATACTTCTCTGGAGTCTCTGTAGAGTAGCAATATATGCCTCTGAGTTAATTGTTTGTCCTTTCTTCATAATGTCCACCAGAATCACCCCTTTCATGTCTCAGAAGATGGTGGCCATAACCTTTCCTGCAGAGGGAGCCTTCTTGAACTTTTTTTTTTGCGTGGGAAGTGTGCGTGATGACATTCCATGGATTGGCGTTTTGTTTCAGGTTCAAAGTGATGTACCCAAGTCTCATCCCCAGTTACAGTTCGTGAAACGAAGTCATCCCCTTCTGTCTCGTATCGAACCAACGACTCAGAAGCAACTTCTTTTCTTTGGGCTTCGTGATCTTCAGTTAGTTGGCGAGAAACAAACCCGTGAACACACTTTTGAGTATCCCAGTTGATGAATTATCGTATTCACACTTCCTTCACTAATTCCTAGCTCCAGTGATAGCTCCTTGTATGTGACGCGCCGATCTGATCGAATGATGCTGTTAGCACGTTGCATAGTGTGAGATGTCACAGCCGATGCCGGACGACCGCTGCGTGGCTCATCATCGAGGCTGGCTCTCCTTCTCTCCGATGATCTCACACGTTTAGACCAGCGTCCAACTGTGCTTCGATCAACAACAGCATCTCCGTAAACGTTTTGTAGACGTTTGTGAATATTTCCAACTGTTTCCTTCTCTGCGGTTAAGAACTCGATAACAGCTCTCTGTTTACGATGCACATCACTGTCAGACGCCATTCTCGAAACTGCGTTAACCATCGGTTTTAAACAAGGGCGTTTAAAAGCGGTTTTTTACAAGGAGGGGAGGTTGAAACTGGAAAAATCTGGTTATGTGAAGCGCAGAAAGTTCAAACTTACGGCCCAAAAGACATTTCAGCCCCATGGCCTATTATTTAGCTAAGAAAAAAGGGTGGGGTAAAATATATTGAGTGCCCCTAGTGTATATATATATATATAATATAATATATATATACACCCCAACAGAACGTGTCCGAAACACTGGAAACTTCTGTGTGGGAAAGAGAAATTGCATTATGGTGTACATGAACTGAATCGTCATATTTTCTTTTTGGAATATCTAAATGAAAATCTTCAAAGAAAATCCCAGACCTTATAAATTCTAATAACAGGCATTGAACGAGACACCCGCTCCATTTCGATCAAAACGCTGGAGGTGAAGATAAGAAATTACACTGCCCTTATTCGTCACATAATTTCACAAAGGTAAGGACACTTTAAACATTCTGTGTAACAATACAAAACCCTCATCCTTTCACAATAATCGTACAAAGGTTCATGAACTTATTGTAGTTTAATCCAACGATTTTTAATATTTTAAATGTATGGCACAATTAAAGGACTACCATTATTATATATACAAATATACACGGAGTTAAAAGTCTAGGAAAAACCATAAGATCAATTCTAGTCCAAGAAATAGGGGAAAAATAGAAAAAAAAAACCTAATGAGAATAAAGAACCCTGAAAACTTATACCATATACTTATAAACATGAGTAGTATGGTGTGAAAAATGAAGAGTGCATTGGAATTGCATGCAACATGGGGCATCATGACTTTGCAACATTCCATGAAGGGGGTAGGGGTTGCAGGAAGTGGAAAAGAGTGGTTGGGATTTACACAAAGAAGTCGAGGGGTACGAGTTGAGAACCTAGCCCAACACCTCATATATATACATATATATATATACAGGGTGTCCGAGAATTATCTACAATTTTTGGCTGTTATTAAAAGTCAACCATGAAGTGTAGAAATTCCAGTGTTGTCCCATTTTACAGAGAATCTCATTAAGTTTTTTCTGATACCACGTTTTGACAAGTTTTTTAGAAATGTACGCGGGTGACAGACATTGATGATTTAAAAGCAAGAATCACAGCTGCTATTGAGCGAATTGATGTGGATATGCTGCAGCGTACATGGCAACATTTGGAGTATCGATTGGATGTTTTGTGAATCACTAATGGTGCACATATCGAATGTTTGTAACAACGTTACTTTAATAAAAGAAACTTTTGAAAATACAGATTCTAAATAATCTTGTTTAAGAATTTTACGTGTGTTATCAAGAATTTTATTAAAAGATGAAATTGTACAGATAATGTTCGGACACACTGGAATTTCTAAAAACTTGTCAAAACTTGGTATCAGAAAAAACTTAATGAGATTCTCTGTAAAATGGGACAAAACTGGAATTTCTACACTTCATGGTTGACTTTTAATAACAGCCAAAAATTGTACAGATAATTCTCGGACACCCTGTATATATATATATGTATATATATATATGTATATATATATATATATATATATATAATATATATATATATATATATATATATATGTGTATGTATGTGTTCATGTATATATGTATGTATACGAAAATAAAACACGATTTTATTATCCGTATAGAGGAGTTTAGCTGAAGCACTTCCAACCGCAATGAACACTGGCTCTAGACTGGTAAAGCATACGAAAGCCGTTGACCGACTGACTGGTTGGCTGGGTGGCTGACGGGCTGAATGGGGAGTCTTGGTACAGGAGTGGCGCACAAGTACGTACACATAACACACACACACACACACGTGTGTGTGTGTGTGTGTGTGTGTGTGTGTGCTAGTAGTATGATTGCAAAAAGGTAGAATGCAAATCAGTTTAATGCAACGTGATCAATAATGCTCAAAGCGCGGGTTAGACCCTCCAAAGTTTGAGAGGGGGTTATGCAATAAGGGGGAAGACTTGTTTAGACCCTCGAAAGGTTGAGATGGGGTTATGCAATAAGGGAGAAGACTTGTTTAGATCCTTCAAGAGGGTAGAGGGGAGACAGGGTAACCTAACCTGGCAGCTCAAGCCAACAAAAGTACATATATATATATGTGTAAAAATTAGCAATGAATAATTCCTATATTCCTATATTCTTATATTCATATAACTCTTATATTCATATATACTGTATTTATATTCATATAACGATAGAGGATAGAGAATAGAGGATAGAGGGATAGAGGTGGGGCCACCAGCTTGACCGCCGTGTGAAGAGAGACCAACGCACGAAACAACATAAAGTTCATAAGGTATAACTCTTATATTCATATATGTTTATATTCTTATATTCATATTTACATATAGAGTCCAAACTCGCATAACGCTGACACAAGTTCGGGTAAAATATTTGATTTTCTTTCTATTTTATTTTTGCTGAATAATTGGTGAATTATTTCTTTTCAAATTACTTCAGCATTTTTTTTAGATTTAGCTTAATAATCTAATCTTGTTAAATTCTGCAATGTTCGTTTTCTGTACACATTCTCTCTTTTAAATTTGAAGCATTTAATTTTAGCTTATATGCATGTTTATTTGTAATTCATAATAAAATGCATATTTCATTTTCCATTTTTAGTTAACTCGGCAGATCATGATAACATCAGATCTGTCAACATGCGGTTTAAAATAAAAATATGGCTTCATCTTCCAATATCTTGTTTATCTGTCTAGACATTGCTACAGCTAACATATATATATATATATATGAAAATTATTTCACGAAAGTAACACGTGAAAAATATTTATGATGAATAAAACCACGAAGGAAAGGAAACACAAAAAGGTGCTCAAGCGCTTTCGTCTAATGAGGATGTCATTAGACGAAAGCGCTTGATCACCTTTTTGTGTTTCCTTTCCTTCGTGGTTTTATTCATCATATATATATATATATATATATATATATATTATATTATATATATATATGTAGCGGATCGACAAGAAATAGACCAGCAAATAGACAGAAATCTTTTGCTTCCACGCTATCATCAAAGAACTTGGAAAACACACGTGGGCAAGAGTCAAACAATGGAGAGTCTGTTTCTTCCCAAAGGGCGCGAACGCAAACCTTTATCAACTAAAGGACGCGCGGACAAAGCGTCTTAAGATTTGGTGCGAAGTCCTACGTCACAGGAACTACGTATAAAAGCGAGCACCCACTCTCACTCCTTCTCACTTCGTTAGCACTTCCATTTCATTAGACTACTCTGTACGATATCATCTCTTCAACCGCCTTCCGGCTTCGGCCGGAGGCGAGGCCTGCTGCTTCCTTCAAGGCCTACAATTTATCATCAAGTAAGATCTACAGAACGCCTGCAGAAGCAATCCTTCGAGGCCCAACCGGAATCGCTTCGGGCCTGCGGTTTGCCGGGTCGGTCTTCAAGTTTCTCCACATTCCTCGAGATATATTCAGCACCACGGGCCTGCGCCTGCAAGATCATTTAAAACCGTCCTGCACCTCGAGAAGTAACATCACCTCAGGCTTCCGTACGAAGCCTACATCCATCATCTCAAGAGGCTTAACGGACAACGACAACTCGAGTTTTCGGTAATAGATCTTTCTTCAACCCGCCTTCAAGAGTTTACATCGTCCTAAGATAAGTACCTCCTATTCTAAGTACTCTTGTGAAGCCTACAGTAGCCTACCGCCGAACGGTAGGCTATACTCCCAAAGTGTGTAATCAAGCGTTCCAACTGACTCTCGTGAAAGAACGCAGTAGGCCTGTCATCCAATTCAATTGTCATTTCAATACCGTAATTCCGCGTATCATCCGTCATTATGTTCAATTCATATATTTGTGTGTTTACTAAATATTCTCTTGACGTAATCACTTAACATCATAAATGGTCTTATATATAAATGATATTTGTGTATTTGTCAAGCATTTCAATCCATTATTATTAGGCCGCATCAATTATTCCTTGTGCATCCATGCAATCATTTAGCCTACTTAATCAGTGTCATGTTTTCCATTCAATGTACCAAACGCACGTGCATTCATTATATCATTTACTAGGCCCATTCAATGTTCCATGTCGCATGCCATTTACATACCATCAACGTTTACATTACTTATTACGTGTCAATTAAGCTATTAACATTTCATCTTATTAGCTAAGTCTGTCATGAGCATAACGTAAAACTATCAATTAATTACTGTCAATTCTTTGTTATATCACAGTGAATAAATAACGACTTTATTTTCATAATAAAATACAAAACAAACTATAAGGTGTCTTTTATAACCTTAATATTAATTTGCTTGGGTGTAAACCAAGCTGGTGACCCTCGCTGCCATTTCGGTCACTTCCAATAGTATGGTGGATCTACTCAAATAGCCTTTCATTAATAAACAATCAGTCATTGCATCAATTAATCATTGCATACAATTAAATCATTATCACCTTAAACGGCTAAAACTAGGTCCACTATATATATATATATTATATATATATATTATATTATATATAATATATATATATGAAAAATTATTTCACGAAAGTGACACGTGAAAAGTATTTATGATGAATAAAACCACGAAGGAAAAAAGAAACACAAAGGGGTGCTCAAGCGCTTTCGTCTAATGACATCCTCAGGAACACGTGTTCCTGAGGATGTCATTAGACGAAAGCGCTTGAGCACCCCTTTGTGTTTCTTTTTTCCTTCGTGGTTTTATTCATCATATATATATATATATATATTAGGGTGTCACTTAAATGCAAAGTTTGAAATTTTCATGCTGACACCCCGCGAATCTATTCCATTGGTAAAAAAAAACATGGTGACTGAAAAATATTTTTATTTGAATAACTATAAAAGCCCCCGCCTTCCAAAGTTTAATGCTTGCGCGGCGTCTCCATAATCGTTCATTAGATATCTATATATCTCTATATATGTGTGTGTGTGTATCTGTGTGTGTCTGAATATCTGAGAAATAAAGTGAACAATACTTAACGATTCACCGTTTCTCATTTCAGCTACGTGATTTCTGGTGATGGAAACCCGGAAGTGTATATACCTATTAGGGGCAGCGGTTGATGAGGTGAAAGGATGCAAGCTTCCTTCCTACAGGCAAGCATTCGGTTACTTCCTTTACCTTCACCATGAAAAGAAAATGACAATACGTGACGCGTTGAGGAAGTCACTTCGAGCAGTGATGTCCTTCTGGGAGAAAGCTCACATTCCAACCAGACTCGAGACACACTGCGTCAGCAAACTGGATAAAGTCTTCGAGGAGTGGAAAGGACTCAAAAAACACGCCTCAAGGACGAGCGATTCACACAAGACGAAAGAAAAAGAATTCATTGAACGCCTCGATCGTCTCTTTGACATCGCCCACGCTGATTGTGAGAAATTGGTCAAGTACCGAGAGGATTGGGAGTTCCTTCAGCAGCAGCGCCAGAAAGGACGTCCAGGTTCAATGGCAGGTTTGGACATGACCCATCAGCGCCAAGTCAAAGATTGTACTCGACGTCGGGAGGAAGAGGAGAAACGAAGAAAGCGATCAGCAGCTGAAATGGAGGCAGTATCCAACGAAGCGGTTTTGGAGTCCTCATCCTCCAGCTCAGATGATAGCGAAGAAAAAGGAGCATGTGGTGGTTCGTTAGCGTCTAAACAAAGAGCAACGAAGAACATCATGACATCGGAATTGGCGGCAGCGCTTGATCGCACGCAACTCTCGTCAAGAAAGGCCACATATCTGCTGTTTGAGGCAGCTTCCAGCTTAGGGCATGATGCTAGCGACTACAACATCAATCGTGGATCCATTCATCGTCAGCGTGAAAAATTCCGTACCCTTAAGGCTCAGCAACTGAAGAGCGAGTTCCAAGGCAATAGTTCGTTGACTGTTCACTGGGACGGAAAACTCATGCAAGATCTGACGTCACAAGAATATGTTGACCGCTTACCTATTCTTGTATCTGGCTCCGGGACAGAGCAGCTCCTCGGGGTGCCAAAACTTCTGTCAGGAACCGCGCTGGCACAAACAAATGCCATCATAGATTGCCTGAATGAATGGGGAGTGACCGATCATGTCAAATCTATGTGTTTCGACACAACCGCGACAAACACAGGCCACCGTGGAGGAACTTGTGTTCTTCTGGAAGAAAAAGTTGGACGTGACCTGTTACACTGCGCGTGCAGACACCATGTACTGGAGTTGGTGCTACAGGCGGCATTCGCAGCATCGCTAGATTCAGTATCTACCGGTCCAGAAATTCTGCTTTTCAAGCGCTTCCATGATTATTGGACCCGCATTGACCAGCAACAGTTCCAAACTGCGGACACAGATGCGTTCACCAAAGCAGCTATTTTTAAGCATAGAACGGAGCTCATTGAGTTTGCAAAATCACAAGCACTTCAAGTTCGTGATGACTATCAGGAATTCCTCGATCTTTCCGTCATCTTTCTTGGAGGAGTTCCATACAAGGGACTAAACTTCCGCGCCCCTGGTGCTATGCACCGGGCGAGATGGATGGCTAAGGGGCTCTATGCCATCAAGATCTGGCTCTTCCGAAGACAGTTTAAACTGACGAACACTGAGGAACGCGGAATTCGAGATATCTGCCTCTTTTCTGTTCTAGTTTACATGAAAGCGTGGGCAACAGCTCATCTGTCCATCGAAGCTCCGCTGAATGATTGGGAATTGATGAGGACGCTCCTTCGATACCCGCACAAGAAGATCTCTGATGGTACCACCAAGAAGCTGTCTGCGCACCTGTGGTACCATTCGGAGGAGGCAGTGGGTCTGGCGTTCTTTGATGAGAGGATATCGATGGAAGTGAAGTGCAGCATGGTTGCAGCGTTAGATCAAGAAGCCCCTCACATGCCGCCAAAACGACCTTTGGTTCTTGATACTATGTTCCTCAGTGACAGCAAAGGACTGGAGCAACTGATCACAAAGAACACCCGAGGATTCTTCTCAAAACTTCAGTTGCCAGATTGCTTTCTGCTCCACCATCCCAGTTCATGGACGTCAAACTCTGAATACGTGCAAGCTCGGGATGTGGTCTCCAAACTTGCAGTGGTGAACGACAGAGCAGAACGGGCCGTGGCTCTGGTGAAGGAGCTGAACGGAAAGTTGACAGTGAAAGAAGAACAGCTCCAGTTCCTCGTTCAAGTTGTCACTGACCACAGAAAGCAACACCCAGCTCCGAACAAATCAGCATTAGTGAGGACGCGAAAGAACTAATCACTGATCAGCGTATGAGCACCAATTATTCTGCTACTGTATATGTATTTTATTTCTCAAAGTTTTGCTTTTGTTGCTTCTCCATTTTGTACCATTATTCGCCAAATTATGTCTTCTATTTTGATTATATAATAAACTGTTTGTATTCTTTGCGTTTTTAAGCGTCTTACTTTCGTTATTTCACCAAATTGCCTTGTTTTTTTATATCTGGTTCGGCCCAAGCTGTGAACACTGAACAGCTTGTTGACGTCAACAAATGGGTCTTGTTTTCAGTGACGAGGGCGACCTTTAAATGATGACCAATCAGGACCAAATTTCTCTTCCGTATGTTTTACACCAAATGGAACAATTTTAGGGGGTGTCATAGGAAAATATCCATCGTTTAATTTCCCCCTATTACCTAGTGACACCCTAATATATATATATATGTAAAATTTCTCCAGTGTTCATTCTGATTTGTCTGATCTAACTTAGAGACTGATCATTACCTGTAACATTTTATAAGTATACTACAGTAAGAGAATATCTTTGTATTCTCCTTCGAGCCTTGCTCTCTTCAGAGAACTTAGTCTTAACTAGAGAAAAATAATTTCCCGATACGTTACAAGAAGAATCAGGAAACCTTCAGAGAATTTAGAAGGCTCCACAGAATCCTCAGATCCACGACAAGAAGAAATCGGAGAGTAGTAAGTTATAAAAGAAATTATTGCGATTTCCTATACGGTACCAGCTACTCCAGCGTAACAAATCTGTTTCTGCCACCTAACCAGAACCCCCGTCAACTTCGAACCTCCCAAGAACATAGTCGGAGGGGTTAACACAGAAATTATATATATATATATATATATACAGTATACATATATATATATATATATATTATATGTGTGTGTGTGGGTGAGTATTCATGTAGGTTTATATAGAAAAAAGTAAAGCAAAACTTTTATTTATATATATATATATATATATGAATGGTACGTGTAAAAATGTGGGTGTGTATGCATGTACGTTTGTATAAAAAAAGTGAAACCTTTATTAAGTCGTGTATGCGGGCCGAGACCAGACCCTTCAAAGGTGGAGTGGGTAACCTAACCTAACATGGGTAATAAAGCACAAGAGAGAGAGAGAGAGAGATCGAAGATGTTCTCGCAGGCATAACGCGGCACATAATGGCGTCTTTACAAGTATTCCTGGCCCTGGGCAACCATTTGGCATAAGAACCAGCCAATCGTATCGGGCAATCGGCTGTCAGACAGTTCTTTTAGAGGGCAAGAAGCCAGAGAATATAGCCAGTCGCCTTAGTTTAGTGACTTACGAGTATATATACATATATAGGCAAACTGGAGCGGCACCACCACTCACAACAAATTCTTAAAGTAAAATGTAGCCATCCTTGTGGGCTTCCGAACCCCCACCATTCGAAACAGACAGTCGCCTTAGAGACTCACATACACACACACACACACCCTTCATTTTCATTAATATTTGTTTATATGGCATAAAGGAGAAATAAAACAAAACTACATCGTTCTGTCTATTTAATATATATCATTTATGAAATACATTCGGTAAATATGAATGTTAACCCCTCCGTCTATGGCCTTGGGCGGTTCGAAGTTGACAGGGGTTCTGGTTAGGTGGCAGCAATGGATTTGTTACTCTGGAGTAGCTGGTACCTTATAGGGAATCGCAGTAGTCTCTCTTATACTACTCTCCGATTTATTCTTGTAGTGGATCGGAAGATTCTGTGAAGCTGATTGAATTCTCTGAAGGTTCCCCGATTCTTCTTGTAACGTATCGGGAAATTATTTTTCTCTATTTAAGACAAAGTTCTCTGAAGAGAGCAAGGCTCGAAGGAGAAGACAAAGATATTCTCTTACTGTAGTATACTTCTAAAATGTTACAGATAATGCTCAGCCCCTAAGTTAGATCAGACAATCAGAATTAAAATTTTAAAAATTATATGAGTTTATATACACAAATTTTCTTGACATCATTATTATTTAATGTTGTCTTGTTTTGTTTTTTATTCTCAATAGGCTGCATTATTTTGCAAAATATTTGAAGATAAGGTAAATATTTTAACTGTAGCAACGTTTAGACAGATAAGCAAGATATTTGAAGATGAAGCCATATTTTTATTTTATATTACAAGGAAATATGGAAAGAAAAAAAAAAGGTTGGGCAAAATATATTGACTGGCCCTCATGTTATATAAACAGGTTGGGCCAAAGTCAAGACACACTTGCAGTTTATATCAAAAGTCAGGACACACTTGCAGTTTATATCAAAAGTCAGGACACACTTGCAGTTTATATCAAAAGTCAGGACACACTTGCAGTTTATATCAAAAGTCAGGACACATTTGCAGTTTATATCAAAAGTCAGGACACACTTGCAGTTTATATTATATTCTTTTTTATTCATTACAATAAAAGGTCAGGTGACCTTGGGGGGCCCACTCCACAACCGCTCGTCTTCCAATTACTCGACCAGAAAAAGCTTCATTGACGAAATCACGAACTTCGCGTGCATGGTGGGGTGGAGCCCCATCGTGCTCGAAGTACAGGTCATGGAAATTCTCACAAAGCAATCTTAGACCAGGGACGACGTAATTCTGTAACATGTCTAGATATGAAGCATCTGTAACTGTCCCTTCGAAGAAGTAAGGGCCAATAACTCCGAACGAAGCAATTCCTCACCAAACGCAAATTCCCGGTTGATTTAATTGGGTCTCAAGTAAAATGTGGGGGTTCTGTGTGTCCCAGTACACACAGTTGTGTCTATGATGTGCCCCAGTACACACAATTGTGTCTATTGATGTGCCCGGACAGTTTGAAAGTAGCTTCATCGCTCCACAGAATAAGTGTGTCCTGACTTTTGATATAAACTGCAAGTGTGTCCTGACTTTTGGCCCACCCTGTATATCGGGTGGCCTAAAAAAAAACGCCTTGAGATTTGAACATCAATAACTTTAAAAATATGCAGTTCACACTTCCAAAATTTACAAAACTTTTACCTCAATCTATTGATAAGCCATCATAAAAATTTCAGACCTCTACGTAAAATACTTTTTCCACAGCTGAGGGAACAATGAGGTATGGTGAAAAAAACGAATATCATAAACTGCAAAAATTTTATTATTCACAACTTATCAACAAATATGATCAATATGTCAGCCGTCCTGCTTACAAACTAATCGTAACATTTTCTTCCAGGACATGATGCATTTTCTGATTTCTGTTAATGTTATTTTGTCCCAACATTCGAGTATTTTTTTTTTAATTGCATTTCCGTAAACTTTTCTATTTAGCTTTCATAAATCTTCTCTGCTAGAGTGTTTCATATGCAATAAATCCATGGGATTGCAATCAGGTAATTGCGGGAGCCAGTCGTTTTGGATCAATCCCAGAATAGGCACCTGAAATCATATTTAGGTGCTTAATCTGGGATTGAGGCAAAACACAGGTGCTTAATCTGGGATTGAGGAGAAAAAAATATAAACAGTTTTTAGAGATATAATTTCATTGTTTTTATCAATATTTGAAAAAATCAACTCTAACCTAACCTAACCTAACCTAACCTAACCTAACCTAACCTAATCTTTTGCTATATCTTCTGCTTTTTTGGTTAGTTTTGCTATTCTTACCAGTTTGATTTTTACCTGATTTTCACATTTAATATTTTATTAATAATATTATTCGATTTCTATTTCAGAAATAATTTTTCTTTATTCATTAAACCACTTTAAACCTTTTATAACTTTGCCTTTATTACATTTGTAATAACCTTTGTATAAACAATAAATTTTGTAATCATCAGGTTTTTTTTATTTAATTCCTTGCAAGGTGCCTATTCTGGGATTGAGGTTGAACGCAGGTGCTTCATCTGGGATTGAGGTACGTCAGGTGTCTATTCTGGGATTGACCCATCGTTTTTTCCAATGAAGTTGATTACATTCTGTTGTAGATAATCCTGTGTGAACTTGCTAGTATGAGCTGTAGCACCATCTTGTTGGAGTATGAAATCGTTTCCATAATACAGACGCCGACAATCAGGCAAAAGATTCTCCTCTAAGAGATTTCCATAGGTTTCTGAATAAATTTTTTATTTTCTGAAATAAAATGAATTTTCGTCTTTCCATTCACGATACACCTGCTAATACCATGATCTTTTTGGAGAACCGACTTGTCTGGTGGTAAAGTGTCGATGGAGGGCTGTCTTTCTTACTCCGACCATAAACAACATCGTTCCGGGAATATCGAGCAATCTCGATGGTGAAATCTTTTTCATCTGTAAAAACTATTTTTTTAACATCATTGGAAGAAAATCTATCAAGCAATTTTGTACAACTAATTTTTCTTTTCGCTCTTACATTGCTGTCACGTCTTCAAACATGGGTCCTTTTAAATGCTTTAAGTCCTACCGTTCTCTGCATTTTTTGTATGGAATTTCGACTGATACCTAAATTTCTTGGAATTTTGCTCTGAGAGCAGTGTGACCCAGGTCGATCCTCTTGAGATAGGCTCATCATTTCGATGATTCCTATATTGTCTTGAGTGTAAACAATTTTAGGCCGACCAATTCCACGCTTCCGTGCCATCGAACCGGTTGCTTTAAGTTTTTAATTATTCTATTCACAGACGTAACATTACAAGTTATTCCTGGAAATTCCCTCAAAACTCTTGCCCCAGTCCATCTTTTTTCCAAGAAACACTTTTCAATCATCGCTTTTTCACCTTAGTTAGAACCATAATTTGAAGGGTAATTTTAAAAAAACAATATTTAAGATGGGCATAGCCTATATCATCTGATGTTTTTCAGAGACTAGCAGATTATCCATAGCTTAAGGAAACTACTGCAATCTTAGAATAGCTGCCAGGTACAGCTATACACATTTAGGATTTATGATGTTCGTTTTTTTCACCATACCTCATTGTTCCCTCAGCTGTGGAAGAAGTATTTTATGTAAAGGTCTGAAATTTTTATGATGGCTTACCAACAGATTGAGGTAAAAGTTTTGTAAATGTTGGAAGTGTAAACTGCATATTTTTGAAGTTATTGATGTTCAAATCTCAAGGCGGTTTTTTTGGGCCACCCGGTATACACACACACACACACACACACACACACACATAACTTATATATATATATATATATATATCTGCTTCGGTCCTGGAACCTTACCCTACCAGGATAAGAAACTACGTAACCTTGTCGAGGTGTAGCAGCTTAAACCGGCAGGAATGTCTGCCTGGAAATATGGAAGGAGATTTCTGTAACTTGCGTGGGGCAACAGGCATCCGGAGGTACTAATTAGTAGTTTCGAACAAGCCAGGAAAGGCCTAGTAACCCTCTGGTGGTTTTCTTTTGCTCAAGTACAACGCAGAGAGCTCGGAACGGACAGACCACGGTTACGACTTTGGCGCGAAAACAGACTTTCTTTTGGATTGCTACAATAAATGTCGGAACACTTAGAGATAAATGCGAAGAAATAGTTGAGTTCATGGAATCGAAATCTATACATATTATGGGAATCACAGAAACCAGATGGAGAGGTGAAGGAACCAAGGTTCTGCACAATGATTACACTGGTCAACACTCATTTTATTGCCAATCATATTAGAGTGATTTTGTGGTAACTTTGTGGTGCTGATTCCGAATATGACATCGGTTTTGGTAGATTGGCTCTAATTTATGAGATAATTGGTACCCCATTGAAACACGTAAAAATGCAAAAAATTTAATGTTCAGGCGGAGCCTACTTACAAATCGCATTGAAATTGTCTCAAATCATACAAAAGTAAACACATGAAATACATAATTGCACTTTATTCGGTATAATAACAGATAAACACAGTAAGCTGATTCGCATAATTACAATTAATGTATAGTAAATCTCTGTTTGTACGATTCTCTTTTATGTGGGTTATCAGGACAATCACGTTGGAGGTTCCAGCAATAGCCTGCCATCATGTGTCTGTCCCATCTGCCTTGATACCTTTCCTCCATCACCTTACTATCTTGATGAAACCTCTCCCTTTGTTCCTCGCTAAAATCACCAAGATTATCCGGAAATCTGTGTAAGTGGCTATGGAGAAAGTGTACCTTTATGCTCATATTAGTACCCAACTTTTCAAAGTTTGTGAGCATGTTTTGCACCAGTTCTTCATAATTGTCTGCTTTGTGGTTACCCAAGAAGTTCTTGACAACTGAAACATAACTGCACCAGGCAGAAGCTTCAACACCATTCATAAATTTTGTGAAATTAGAATCCTTCATAAGTGTACGGATTTGAGGGCCATCAAAGATTCCAGCTTTTAGTTTTTCCATACTTAGTCCAGGGAACGATCTACAAGTGTATTTGAAGCAATCGCCATCTTTGTCCAAGGCCTTAACAAATTGTTTCATTAGTCCCAGCTTGATATGAAGTGGTGGGAGGATGATTTTTTCCCTGTCAACCAAAGGCTCGTTAATGATGTTCGCTGCACCTACAGTCATGTTTTCTCTTGAAGGCCATGTCACTTTTTTCCAATGATCTTGCCTTGCCCTACTATCCCATAAACAGATGAAACAAGGGTACTTCGTATATCCACTTTGCTACCCACTTTGCTGCCCAAGCAAGAAGTTTACCATCTTTACACGTACCGCTCCACTGCCAACTGTCAACTGACTACTGGTTGGGTGGCCGATGACTTACTGTATATACGGAGGGGGAATATTCTAGAATGATCGCGGAGTAAACACTAAGAATATTCGCGTTTCTCACCATTAGAATGTTCCGGTAGTTTCCCATATGCACGCGTTATGGTTACGTTTCCTATTAATTGAGGGTATTCATTATCTCAAGAACTAGGGCCAAATCGGAAAAACTACTTTCATTTTGGAATTCAGCAACCCCAAAATACCCTAAATTCGTACGAATTTCCTTGGCAACGAAACAAATTTTTTTTTGTTGAGCTGTGTTATTAATGCATATACAAGGGCAGAGAAGAGGATACCAGATCGGGTGTGGAAATTATACTGTCCCCCCGATTTTCTGAACATGTTGTTGGAGTGATAATGAAGAGTGAGAGATTGATAGGAGTGACCCTGAGACTAAACGGAGAAAGACTATCGGTAATCCAGGCATATGCACCGCAGAGTGGAAGATCACAGGCGGAAAAGGAAACTTTTTATGAGGATCTTCAGGGAATGATAGATGGGCTGCCTTATGGACCAAGAATTTTGATGGGAAACCTAAATGGCCATGTGGGTGGAGATTGAAACGGAAATGAAGACGTGATTGGGGCGTTTGGTGTGGGGGAGAGAAATTTGGAAGGGGAAATGCTGGTAAATTTTTGTGCAAGAAATGTTCTTAGTATAATGAACACATTTTTTAAGCACCAGGAATCACATCTCTATACGTGGTATAGATGGAATAGTAGAACTGGAAATTATGAGAGGAAGTCTCAGATAGACTTTTTTGTGGTGGATAAAAAGTCATTGGTGAAAGATGTAAGAGTAGTACCATCTGCGTCTTTTGACTCGGATCATAGACTTGTTAAAGCCAAAATTTTGCTTCCAGTACCACAAAATATACACAAAACCTAGAAGGAGAAGAGTGTGCACGGAGAATATACCAGAAAAAACTGGAAGAGAATAGAACTAGAACTGAGGAGGCTTTCGGACAAAGGGTAGCTACGGAAATAGTGGAGGAGGTTTGGGTTGAGTTTACGAGAACGATGGAAGGAATACAGCGAGAGGTGGTTGGAGAAAGGGTAGTTGGTGGGTCAAAAAAGAAAAAGACGGCATGGTGAACCCAGGAGGTAAAGGAGGCAGTGACAAATAAGATGCGTGCTTTTAGGAGATGGCTTAAGGATAGAAATGAGCAAACAAGGCAAAAATATGTCCAAATGAGAAACCACACCAACGAGGTTAAAAGAAGAGCGAAACGCTCTGTGTGGGAGAAAATAGGTAGAGGCTTAGAAGAGGATTTTCAAGGCTCGAAGAAGTTACTGTATAGCATGGCTAAGAAGTATGAAAATGGAGAAAGCAAGAAAACAACAGTGGCGATTAAAAATGCACATGGTGAAGTCCTCACTGATAAAAGCGAGGTGGCCGCACGCTGGAACGAATACTTTAGACAGCTTTTGAATAACGAGAACCAATATGATGAGGTAAGACGGGAGGAGCGGGTAAATCATGAGGAGCATGAGGAGGACAGAGAGATCACTAGAGAGGAGGTTATTCAAGCACTAAAGAGGATGAAGAATAATAAAACTCCATGGCCGGATGCAATTGTCACAGAAACACTAAAAGCAGTTGGTGATCCTGCTGTGGACTGGCTGCTAAGCATTTTCCGGGTGGTGTGATCGCAGGGAATTGTACCGGCAGAATGGGGCAGAGCAATTATACGTCCTATATATAGAAGGGAAGTGAGCAAGAATGTCAAAACTACCGTGGCATATCTTTGATGTGTCATGTGGAGAAAATATATGAAAGGATTTTGGAACATTCAATACGAAACATACTGGAACCTGGGTTACTGGAGTATCAATGTGGCTTTCGTGCAGGCCGGAGTACTATAGATCAAATTTCAGCCATAAGGCAATATCTTGAGAAGAGCCGAGAATTCAATTTGGTCCGTTTCATGTGTTTTGGATCTGGAGAAGGCATTTGATAGTGTGCCCAGGGAGAAGCTGTTGGTGGTTTTGAGTGAGAGTGTGCCACCCAAGCTCCTGAGCGCAGTAATGAGCACCTGTAGGGTCTCCCAGAGCACGGTGGTGGGATCGGAGGAGTGGTTTGATGTAAGTACAGGAGTTAAACAAGGGAGTGTTCTGTCACCCATTTTATTTATTGCCTACATCAACAGGGTTATGGAACACAACTGAAGAAATTGAAGAGGAAATAGAAATTTTTGGATATGCTGATGATGTGGCTGTTGG
This sequence comes from Bathynomus jamesi, assembly GCA_023014485.1. Lineage (NCBI taxonomy): Eukaryota > Metazoa > Arthropoda > Malacostraca > Isopoda > Cirolanidae > Bathynomus > Bathynomus jamesi. Next base: position 28,800 of record JAJOZX010004553.1, read on the forward strand.
GATTAACACAGCACAATCCCTGGAGAGAATTATGCAGAGGTGGGATGAGAGATTGAGGGAGTATGGACTGAAACTGAATTATGATAAAACTGACGAGGGGAGCGAACGAGGATGGAATCTTTGTTATGGGAATGGAAATGAAAAAGACGGACACATTTAAATACCTTGGTAGTGTGATAGCAAATGATGCGGGTACGGATGCAGAGGTGAATAAAAGAATTGCTAAATATAGCAGAAATGTTTCCTTCCTGTACCCTCTATTGAAAGATCAAAACATCCCTAAAAAGGTAAAGACGCATATATACTCAACAATATTGAAACCAATCTTACTATACGGCAGCGAGACTTGGGCCCTAACCACAAGGACGAGGGGAAAACTGCAAGCAGCTGAAATGAGGGTTCTGAGATTGATAGAAGGAGTAAGTAGATTGGCTAAAATAAGGAACAATGAAATAAGAAGGCGATTGGGTGTAACTTCGGTTAATGAGAATATTGAGAGGAACCAACTGAGATGGTACGGGCATGTCCAACGAATGCCGATGGAAAGGACAGCAAAAAGAATGCTGGAATGGGCCCCTCAAAACAGAAGACCAGTTGGAAGACCCAAGATCCGATAGATGGATAACATCAAGAGTGCTGTCGAGAAGTGTGGAATCAGTCTCCAACGGGCGAACTTGATGTGTGGAGATCGTGAGGCATGGAGGAGTCTCGTCCGAGGGCTCCCAACTGACAGACCGCTTTAGGTCTACCAGGCGCCTGGTAAGAAAGGGAAGAAAAAAAAAAATATATATATATATATATATATGAGTTTCGTGCGTCGGTATCTCTTCACACGAAGGTCAAGCTGGTGGCCCCCACCTTTAGGCCTGGCCTGATGCAGGAGCGAGTTGATTTCTTGCGCTCTCCATCACACATAGACAGGCACATCCGGCTCATCTAGTACCGTCCTGAGCCAAGCATCTAGTCTTCTTTCGAAGATTTCAACTTTTAGCTCCATGATGTTCCTGAGGTCCTTTGGAAACTGGTTTTGGCCCACTGACAACCAAGCTATTTTCACTCAGTGTTGAGGGTGTCCCTTATTGGGCCTTTTATTGGGGAACACTACACATTCTACCTTTCATATTTTCCAGTTTTGTTTGACTGTTAATTGGGTTTAGTTTGAGGTTAAGTAGCAGTTTTTTGGTCATTTTTCATATCATATGTAAATTATGGTGTATCTCTCTCTTCTTTCCAGCGAATACAGATTTCTGGTAGTCTTTCCCAGTAGTTGAGTTCTATGCAGTCATCAATTTGCTTGTGAAATTCTTTTGAACTTCTTTTTATTAATTTTTCTTTTTTGTATGGAGACGTCAAGATTAAGCAGTATTCAGGTTTTGGTATGGTGTGATTACTGTTTTCAGCAGGGGAATCATTACCTTCTCGTCCTCTTTTTTGAAGGCTCTCAGTAGCTGTCCCATAACTACTTTTGCTTTGTTTATCGCTATCTGATTCTGTTTTTCAGATTTTGTATCATCGGTCATTGTTACCCCTAAATCTTTTGCGTAAGTGCTTCCCTGAATTTCCTGTCTATCTGGGTTATAGAATGGTGTCTGTTTAAATTCTTTATTTCTTCCATATCTCAAGAGCTGAAATTTCTCGGTGTTAAAATTCATGTTATTGTCTTCTGACTATTTGTATATTCTCTTTGTGTCCCACTGCAGGACTTTCACCTCTCCTGCATTGCCAATTTTTCTGCTGATCTTTGTATCATCAGCAAAGGATGTTACCATACTGCTACCGTCAACTTCATTCTCTATGTCCGTCAGCATGATAATGAATAGGGGAGTGGCTAATGTGTTCCTTGTGGAACTGAGCTGTATGTTTCTGAATATGATGATATTCTTTCGATTTTTACGGCTTCAGGTAGTTCCCTGAGGAAGTTGTAGATCCATTCACCCACTTTGCCTGTTATTCCCATGTGTTTCATTTTAAGTGCTATTATGTCACGACCACACTTATCGAATGCTTTAGTAAATCCATGTATACTACATCGTAGTTATCATTGCTCTCAAGTGCGTCTATGATATTGTTCTAGTGCTCTATTAGTTGTGATAGGCACGATCTTCCTTATCGGAATCTGTGCTAGTTCTCATTGAATCTTTCCTGCGTCTCCAAAGAGCCATATATTTTATCTCTGATTATTCATTCTGATATTTTGGTGAGATGTGATGTCAGTGACACAGGTCTATAGTTTTTCGCTATATCTTCTGCGATAAATTCAGAATCAGTTATACATTCCCCACTTAATTCCTTTTCAAAAAAGGTATTTATCTTGGAAGGTATTTGGAGTACAGTAAACCCTCGTCCAACGCGTGTTTGTCCAGCGCGAATTTGCTTATACACGGAAAAATAAATGCGAATAATTATTTTCCGAAAGCGGAAGATTTGATTATACACGGTCCGCCAAACACGCTCTAATACAGTAGTACTGTACGCGTGCCATTGCGCACTCTAGTGTTTTCTCCTCCACACTCCAACACTCCCGCATCACCCTCCCTCTCGCGTCACCCCTCGCATAACCCTTTGTCTCAGTCCCGCGTTAAGTTCAGTGAAGTTGTGTTGGATTGTTTTTGTCGTATTTTGTTGTTTTGCTATCACCCTTAGACAGCAGCATGGCACTAAAATGTAAAGCACCTGCAAGTGATAGTGAAGAGAAGAAAAGTCGTAAGGTTATGACATTAGCCGAAAAAATAAAGATTCTAGATAAGTTGCGTGGTGGTATGAGCATAACATCACTTGGCCGCGAGTATCACGTGAATGAGTCTACCATACGCACCATCCGAAAGAGTGAAGAAAAGATACGTGCTATTTTCGTTTAATATATCTTTATTTATCATGTGTAAATATCATTATGTTTATGATTTTATTGTTCTTATTTCATATACAATATAGGTAGGGAAATTCATTTATGTGTGAATAAAAAATCTACATATCTAAGTATTAATGGGAGACTTTACGTGGCCGCGTTCATGTATCCCCATTTATTAAGTTTATCCAACGCGGATTTACCCAACGCGCCGTTCTCGAGGAACCTAACCCCCTCGTTGGACGAGGGTTTAGTGTATTGAAAGTTGATTCATATACAGCTCTCAATATTTAAGATATTTCTTTTAGATCATCGGTTAATTCATTATTTTCTTTCCTTCAGGGTGCGATAATGGTCTGCATTTTTGTTTTTCTTTTCGCGAAGCTATAGAAGTATTTTGGGTTATCTTTTATTGTTTTCACCGCATCTTCTTCCTCTCTCTCTCTCTCTCTCTCTCTCTCTCTCTCTCTCTCTCGAATGGCCCTTAATTAGGGCTTGTATTTCCGTGTCTATACTTTCCAATTTTATTTGAATCACGTTTATGGTGTGGCTGTCTGTGCAGTTAATTAACTTCCTGGCTACTCTCCTTCTCTTGCGGAATAATGTTCGGTTAAATAGTTCCGCTTTCCCTTTAACTATACTTTCGGAAGATGTTTTTCTAAGATTTCCAGTGTCTTTTTTTCCCAAGATTATACAGGCCTGCGAATGAGAACTTTGTAACAGTTGTTTTCTTACTAATAATTAATTTTATATAATTCAACTACGGTACGCTGATTTCGAATAAGGTGTCCATTTTTTTCTATCACGTATTCTCCATTTCTTTGATGTCTTGGTGAAACCAAACATTTATAAGCATTCATAGGCAGTAGTTTTTAATAAAAATTTAATGAAAATTACTTACATATGTAATATGAAATATGACATTTTATGAAAAATCTGTACGTGATGGCGAAAAATTAATATTATTTTCGGAATCAGCGTACAAAAATTACTATATAAGTGATAAAATATTTCGGACAACAAAACCATCGCAGGCCTGTGAGTTATTAGCATTGCGGTTTCTTTATCCTCGAAGACCGTTTTCCACTCTGTGCCATATGGGATCTGATGTTTTCATAATTTATAGTCTTAGAATTTAGATAAAAAATCTAAAATTTGGTTCTTTCTTCAGTATGAGTATTTTCTTTTAGTGCTCTCCCCATGTTAGTGGATACCTTGATAATGCCGTGGTCTAAGATATTTGGTGGTGTTACTTTTATGTCATTGGTTAAGTTGGTGTTATTCGTGAGTACCAAATACTAGCAGTTATTTTTTTCTGGTGTTATCTGTTATCTCTTGTGTTAACATAAATTTACTTGTTTGAGCTATCAACAGTTCTGCTTGCTACTGCGCTTCCCTTGTGGCCCCCTTGTCCCGATGTGTATCTACACATTTCTTTCCATTCTTTTGTTTTTTATAAATGGAAAATTAAAATCAACCTTCAATTTTTATTTCTTTTATTTTCTACGCAGTATTCGCAGTTTTCACAATCTCCTTGGCAGTCTTTAAGATGTGTTTCTGTGAGGCATGCAATGTCAGTCCTTATTTCTTCCATAAATCCTTGCAGGTATGAAACCTTATGTATCGTGTGGTTCGGTCTTACCCCCTTGAATATTTGTTAAGCCTACTTATACTTGTTTCCTGCTTTGAGTTGTCCTTCAACTATTCCAAATTCAATTTCCTTTAGTGTCGCGTGTTTTGTATTCCTATGGTCCTTCAAGAAAGCTCCGTTTCCAGTTACCTGTTCTGGTTGTTTCTTGCTTGGTAACGGATCGGATCGGAGGTTCTCAGCTGTGTCGACTGTATGTGCTGAATGAGCTTTAGTAGTATTGTGTCTGCGATATCGAGAAAAGTTACTTCTTGTTACCGCTTCACAGAGTAGAAGGATTATATATTAGGGCCCTGCGAAAGGATTATATATTAGGGCCCTGCGAATCACAATTTTTTTTCGAATCGAATCTCGAATCAAATCATCCCAAACAATTCAAATCGAATCGAATCTCGAATCGAATCAACTGTATACATATAGATTAGAGTGTTTCTACACACAATTAGTAATAAGCATAAAATTAATTGAATCTTCTTGAGAAAAAAGGACAAAGTAAATCCTCCTAAAAAAAAATTTATTAAGTATTTGATCATCAGGAGGAACAATGGTATTAAAATATGATAAAAGTGTTATTGCACAAGAGATTGGTCTCATCACTGACGTTGTTTACCGGACTTAATGGAGATTCGAAAATATCGAATCGGAGCCCAAGCTGACGAACCAAATCGAATCCTCTCTCCTGATTCGAAATCAAATCGAATCTCGAAGCTTCGCAGGGCCCTAATATATATATATATATAATATATATTATATTATTATATATATATATATATATATATATATATATATGCACACACACACACACACATATATATATATATATATATATATATATATATATACACACACACACACACACATATATATATACATATATATATACAGGTTAACCCTCCGTATATGGCCTTGGGTGATTCGAGGTTGACGGGGGTTCTGATTAGGTGGCAGCAACGGATTTTTCACTCTGGGGTAGCTGGTACTGTGTAGGGACTCGGAATACTTCTTTGATACAACACTCCGATTTCTTCTTGTAGCAGATCGGAGAGTTCTGTGAAAACTTACTAAATTATCTGTCGGTTCCCTGATTCTTCTTGTAGCGTGTCGGAGGAATTATTTTATTTTAAAACTAAATATAAGTTCCCTGGAACATATAAGTTCCTGGGAAAGGCAGGGCTCAAAAAAGACAAAAATATACTCTCACTGTATTTTACTGCTTCTAAAATATTACAGGTAATGCTTCATTTGAAAGATTACAAGAGTTTATATAAAAATAATTTGGTGACATCATTATTATTTAATGGTGACCTGTTGTTTTTGATTCTGAATAGGCTGAATTCTTTTGCGAAATATTTGAAGATAAAGGGAAATTTGTTTTTGCTGTAACAGCATATTGACATATAAGTGAGATATTTGAAGATGAAGGCACCTTTTTCTCTTAAACTCTTAAATAGTATATTGACAGATCTGATATTATGATTTGCCAAGTTAACTAAAAATGGAAATTGAAATATGCATTTTATTATGAGTTAAAATTAAACATGCATATGAACCAAAATTAAATGCTTAAAATTTAAAATTAAGTGTTAATTTAAAGTTTCGGCAACATATGACTTCATCTTTTACAACTAAGAGAGAATGTATATAAATTTAACATTCCAGAATTTAACACGATTAAATTTAAGCTTAATCTAAAAAATGATTAGGTAATTTAAAAAGGAAATAATTTATCAATTACTTAGCAAAAATAAAATAGAAAGAAGATAAAAAATTCATTTATTTTTTCAAACTAGCATTTTATATTCGACTATCACGCGAGTTTGGACTTTATATGCAAAAATGAATGTCAGAATTATTCACTTTATATATACACAGTATATAATAAAATGGCATCTTGGGCGTCAGAGACCTTGATTTTGGCTCTCCCCTCTTATATAGGGGAGGGATATTTTTGCGGGCGCTCGACTTTGTTCCCTTCTTCCTGTCTAAACATGGAGTGTAAACAGTGGAGTGAAACATGAAATTTAAAAAATTATGAAGCCTGTATACTAGGGTGACAATAAAAATCGAAAGTTGGAGTTTTTTATTGGCCATTTGTTCAATGCTGCTACTACATGAGAAAACAATGTACTGTAAATATTAGGTCATTCAGATAATATTTAAGGGTGTCTCAAGTGAGGTAAATAATTCTCCTTATAACAAAAATTAATTATTCATTACCTAGTAAAAATAAATTAATATTTTTTTTAATTAATGTAAATAAACGTTAGTTTTAGTTCATAAGGTTTAAGTGCAGGCGTACTCCAATCGTAATAAGTAAATGATATATTTACTAAATATATTCCAGGGTGTCTTTCATTCAATTGTAGACCACCCATTAATTCTTGCTTTTCCTCAAGCCATACCCCTTTTTCAATGTACCAGGCTGAGACTTCCTATGATCCTCAACAACCTGCAAGAGATGTTGGCGCTGTTCTTCATTCTTCGTAATCTTTGTAATGAAGGCCTGGATCAAGGCAATTCCCCTCTCTGTCATGTCATTGACGACTTTTAGTCCTTCAACTATAGTCAAACCAGTCTTGAAATCTTCGTCGTCCGGCCAGGTCTCTGGTTCCTTGGACAAGAAACCATCATTAATTTTTAGAAGTTCAAAGAGAAGCTTTGATCCTTTCGAGGCAAAGTCCGAGAGCTGCTTTGTTGAAATGGAAGAAACAGCAGGTATTGGGGCTCGCTTTGGAGGATCTTCAGCAGCTTCTTTTTCGAGGATTGATCGAGCTATATTCTTTTTCGTCGTTGCATTGATACCTTTATCAAAGAGTGCGAGACCAATCAAGTACTCGCTGAGGTACCATAAGTGACGACCGAGGACACTAAGGCAGGATGCTGAGATCTTTTCATCGTGGTACTTTGCTAGGTCTTGAAGAAGTTTCAAATCGTTCGCGGGAGCAGATGAAGGACTGCTGGCCGTGAACCAGGTCGCCGAAACCTAAAGTTAGGTAAATTACCTCCAAGGATTGTAATCGACAACTCCAAGAATTCACGGTAATCATCCCTCGGCTGATGTTTTGTCAGATATAGATTCCAGCAAGCGATCATTTCTTCTCGATTCTCATTCAGACTCGATGGAAGGTCTGACAGGGTCTTGTACTTATCTTTGCAAATTGTATTCCACGTCTCTTTGAAGCGGGAGAATAGGAGGATATCTGGACCAGATGATGGTCCCATGCATTCCATGTACGCCTTCTCAACGACAAGTTCTAGGATGTGATGGCGACATGCAAGGTATAAGAGTCGGCGGCCGAGTTTCTGCTCCAAAATTACGCATGCCCCAGACAAGTAACCAGTATTTGAAGCTGTAGTGTCGAAGCTCATAGCTGATACCTTTTCTGACACATTCCATTCTTTGAGCGCAGCATGTACCACCGAGGCGATGACCTCACCCGTTCCTGATGTCAGCTTAGGTACACCCAAGAGCTTCTCGGTATCAACTCCGGTTACGAAAATGGCTAGTCGGTCACACCGACCACCTTCATCGTCTGGTAGAATTTTTCCGTCCCAGTGAACAGTGAGCACTTCGTTGGGTGTGAACCTTTGTTTAATCTTTTCTGCCGTCGCCGAACGGAGCCTTTCTCGTGATTTTCTAATGGTTTCATAGTTGAGCGCGAGTTTTTGTGAGTTATGGCCGAGGCTTCTAGCCGTAGCGTCGATAATCCGGTGTGCTGAACGATGACTGATTCCTGTGCGATCCAATGTACTTGCCAATTCGGGAGTGATGACTTGGATAGTGCCACGAGCATAACACTTGCGTTTTTCAGGAGAGGCGGGCGGTGAGTCTTCAGATGATGGCGCAGAACTTGGTGCTTCAGACGTAGAAGAAGATTCCAGCTCAATATTTTCAAAAGTAATATTGGCTTGAGGTTGGTGCTGAGCTAGGCGTCTTTCAGTTTGTTCCCGACGCATGACAGAATGAGCCATTTTCTTGTCAACTCCTCCCATTACTCCCCTCCTCCCTTTTTCTCGCTGAGCAATAAGGAAGGCTCGATCTTCTTCGATGGTCAAAAGTTCCATCGCTTTAGGGTGGGCGACATCGAAAAGATTTTCCAAATTATCACGGAACTCATCTTTTTTCCGCTGGGTTTCCGTAGCGCGAGCACGATTTTTCTGGAGAAGCTTCCAAGTAAGAAAAAGATCTACCACTTTTCGACCAATGCTCTTCTCTGTGATGGTAGGTATCCGGGATTTCTCCCAGTAACCAATGACTGATGATGCCACCTCCTTCGCTGAGTCGTTCACTGTCTTCTTGTGCTCTATGTGAAAGTGAAAAAAACAGGCGTAAAACGTCTCCAATTGAAGGAAGCCGTGCGCCCTTGATCTCGGGTATGGGATGGCCAATGAGCCAAATTTGACTCGCTGTGCGGGTAGTCGCCATTGGGCCTAAGAAAAGAAAAGAAACGTATATTAAATTAAAATAAGAATCAAAGCATTAATTTTTTTCGTATTATGATTCCATTTTTAAAGATCTCATTTATATTGTAATATATATATATATATATATATATATATATATATATTATATATATATATATATATACAGGGCCGTCGAGAGCCATTAACGGGCCCCAGGGCTAGCAAACATTACGGGCCCCTACACCAAGTGTCAAGGCATTATATATATGCAATAAATCTATTAATATATATATATATATATATGTATAACTTTAATAATATAATATTTAACTTTATAAAAATTAAGTAATTTAATAGTTCAAGTGTATCAAACCTCTTCGTGCAACACCCAAAACACAAGTGAGAGATTTGGTTAAATATTTCTCAAGTTTATTGACCTTGGCTACTTTCGATCATACCACAAAGCGTGAGAACGAAGCTACATTTGAAAAAATGTGTCAGATTGATGAATTTTAGTGTTGACTTTTAGGATACTCAGATATTACATGTAAGAAATTACATGTAAGGAGCTCTGAATGAAAAAAACGTCACAATTTCTTAATGATTATTATGATCCTTATTTATTTTTTTACGATTTTTTTTATTCTCCTGCGGGCCCCCAGACACCCGGGCCCCGGGGCACTGGCCCCCCCTGAACCCACCTCTCGACGGCCCTGTATATATATTATATACTCGTATATATATTATCATAGGAAATCAAATTCAGTTCCAAATTTATATAATTTAAACATCAAACTATGCCAACAATTAATGAAACTTTTCTAGAACAATTTCCAATAATAATATAATCAATGTATCAAAAAAAAAATATTACCTTAGATATCTTAAAAGAATCGGGAGAGAACTTCTAAGCGTTGTTTTCAGTCAGGCAGTCGTATGCAAAATGAACTTGAAGCACCAAAAGCTGATCATCCAAAGATTGATACACATCATATTATTTAACGATTTATTTATGAAAATTTTAATTTAATGAAATAAATTAATCGATTTGCATAATCTATAGTATGAAATAAAGGAAACAATTCTATTAAATTATATAATACACTTGCATTCTCGAAACATTTTTGTTTTTGAAGCGTTGTCGAAACTCGTTCATTCTTGAAATTTCTTCCGCGCGACAGTTTCATTCATGTGACTCGAGGCACCCCTAAATGCTTTCCGAATTCCATGAGATTTCGTCTACGGTGTTTACTCATAGGGTGGCAGCATTGGACAAATGGCCGGCAAATTGTTTTGAATTTCAAATTTTATCCCTATAAGAAGTTGTCACCCTACTGTATACTCAAAAGTTGTATCTACCTACTGTTGATAAATGACTGAAATATTTTTTAATTTAAAGATATTTTAGTGGAGGCACATTTGAGTTAAATTTTCAAAAATTATGTTTTTCTTAGTTTCTAAGAAATTTAAAGCCTCATTCTAGAGTTTCCGAGCTTCTCATGATATTTTAGGCATTTAAGAATAAGTTATCTATAAATGTATGGCATGTCTGTAGCTGTATCTCTCAAAGTTGGCAACACTGGCCTCTGCCGCGTTGTCTCTCACTTGCCAGTTGGCTACGAGCTGTCAAGTCGAGAGGTCGGCCATTTGAAACCTCTCCCTGTCATGCATAGCCTTATAGAATTTACTGATTACAATCGTCAATCATGTCAACTACTCAAACGAAAAAACCGGTTGAAAAACGATTGTTTTTTGTTGTAACTGCGCTTGGCGCCTCAGAACTTAATGAAGCTGTTCTACCAACTTGTGAAGATACACTTAAGCATTATTGTGAGGGTATCCCTAAAGGCTGAATGACGTGGAAGAGAGCCTTCTGTGAAAGAAGTGTCCGAAAAAGTTGGTTTGGAGGTAGAAGATTTGTGGTAGAAAAGCTTTATTGCAACTGTTTCTCACTAGTATGTCGTAAAAATGGTAGATCCTACCATGACAAGTACAAGGACCTTATGAAATCCATCAAGAAAAAAATAACTTCAAAGTGGAACTAGCTACCTTCAAGAAGCCTTCTGTTTGACATAGCAGCTTGTATGTCCAAATTTTGAAGCTTGTAGTTGTAATAAAGATCGCACAGTACCTCTACAAGAAAGGAGTTTCTTATCTAATCAAACATCAAGAAGGAAGATGATGGGCGGAGTTGACTACTTATATCATCCAGAAACGAAAAATTCGATAAGAAGCTGAAGCAGCACGATTTTTAAAGCAGAAAAAACGAGCGAAGGTTTACCAGAAAAACAGTCTGGCATTGATAATACCCTTTCTAATATTTCAGTAGGTGATAAACCACTGTAGCAAGTGTGGATTCTATAGCCTCGACCTCCCATTCATCAAAAGAAAGACCAGAGTTTCCCTCATTAGCACTAGTATGTGACCGATATGGTATATCTGACCGAGGTGGAGCAGCGGCTGCATCCGCTGTATGAGAAGATTTTGGTGTAATAAAAGAAGGAGATACTTCAAGCGTCATCGACAGAAGCAAGTTCAAGAGAGAGAGAACGCAACTGAAAGTGAACGTTTCAACGGAAATATTAGAAGCACTCTGCATATTTCGATGAGAGGAAAGATACAACAGGAACTAACAACAAGAAAGGAGATTATTACTCGACCAATGGTGTAGAACAGGGATGACCAACCTTTTTTCATGAAGGGCCATATTTCAATTAATGACCCACACCGAGGGCCAGTGTGAAAATTTTAGCTATAATTTTATTTTAAAATTAAACTTTATTGAAATAAAATATGACATTAGATAATGAATTTTCAGTATGCGCCAGACGGACCTGATAGAAATCTTTGGCAGGCCGGACTCTGGCCCGTGAGCCGTATGTTGGGCAGTTTTTAGCGAAACAAAGGCGTGAGAACGAAGCTACATTTGAAAAAATGTGTCAGATTGATGAATTTTAGTGTTGACTTTTAGGATACTCAGATATTACATGTAAGAAATTACATGTAAGGAGCTCCCAGATTAGGTGCTTAATCTGGGATTGAGGCAAAACACAGGTGCTTAATCTGGGATTGAGGAGAAAAAATATAAACAGTTTTTAGAGATATAATTTCATTGTTTTTATCAATATTTGAAAAAATCAACTCTAACCTAACCTAACCTAACCTAACCTAACCTAACCTAATCTTTTGCTATATCTTCTGCTTTTTTGGTTAGTTTTGCTATTCTTACCAGTTTGATTTTTACCTGATTTTCACATTTATTTTAGTAATAATATTATTCGATTTCTATTTCATTTATGTGGCAAGATAGATTTGCTTCAGATGGATTCAGAAACATTCGGGTTCATATTGCAGGAATTTATAATATCTAAAATTTTTACACCCAGTCTGTTTTTATGATGAGAACAAACTTTTCTGGTCAATTTTGAGGTGTTTTGCACGAATCTGTCATCCGTTTCCTGTGCAAATGCGTAGTTTTCGAGATATCGTCATCTCGAAAACTACGCATTTGCACATGAAACGGATGGCAGTTTCGTACAAAACACCTCAAAATTAACCAGAAAAGTTTGCTCTCGTCATTTTTGTTTAAACTAACGAAAATATCACGATTTAACCTAACCAATCATCAAGAGCGTACAATTGACCTAACCGGGCATTCAATTGACCTTAAAAAGGTCTAAATCTTGTCTTCATTGAGGGCAATATGGCGTATTACGTCTTCAAAGTCAAATATGCAAAACTGACACGTCATACTTCTGGTCACAAAAACACCGAACTAACAGACCAACAATCACTAATAATGATTTAATTTTAAAACAGGACAAATTGAATTACGCAGAAGTAGCCAGAATCACCAAAAATAGGAAATATTCACCAAATAGTCGATATCTATCTATCTATCTATCTATCTATCTATCTATATATATATATATATATATATATATATATTGAAAAAACATGAAAATTAGGAAATATATTTTAATAAACAACACATTTTATACAAATCTGCACAAGATAAGATATATATTTTCTTAGTCAGTTTTGAATGGCAATTCAATATATTGTACTGTTTTAACCGCGCGTGAGGGGGTTAAAAAACGAATATTAACCATCGACTGTAATGGAACCAATGTTAATACAGGTCACATTAAAGGCGCAATCAGACTTCTCGAACAGCGCTTCCAAACACCTATGCATTGGTCTGTGTGTTTACTGCGCATAAACGAGCTCCCCCTCCGTCACCTGCTGCATCATTTGGACGGTGGAAGTAGGTGACCAAACGCTCTAGTAGATCCTTTGGAAAAGCTCTTGTGAATTGTGAAAACTTGCCAGTAGTTGAATTTGAGCCTATATATTCCGGAGCAATTGTAGTAAACAACTCTGAAAGTCTTGACTTCAGTAAAGATCAGAAATATCTGTTGGACAGCCGCAATGCTGTTTGAACCGGTGAATGCTCGGTAAGCCTACAACAACGCCAACCGGGTAGCTCAGCTTATTCCAGGTGGGTGATAACAGCCACCCGAATAATGAGATTCTACGTTTCAAGCAAGAAGCCTTCTAAGATTCTGTGTATCTTAGCAGAATTTATTGTAAGAGTTTATGCTCCTAAATGGTTTCAGATTTTAAAAAAATCCAGCTTGTTCTCAATATATATATATATATATATATATATATATATAGGGGGGTAGATAGAGAGAGATTTATGTTTATATTACATTGTTCAAAGTGTGTATTTCTTATGTTGAGGGAGGGAATTGCTGTCTAATCTCCTCTATTATTTTTTATGCTTATATTCCATCGTTTAAAGTGTGTATTTCTTATGATGAGGGAGGGAATTGCTGTCTGATCTCCTCTATTATTATTATTTTTTTTATGCTTATATTCCATCGTTTAAAGTGTGTATTTCTTATGTTAAGACGAGAAAGAAAGGAGAGAAAATGCGGGTGGTCAGTTAGAATGTAGGGCATCCGCATTCCGATGTGCCCGCTTCTTTGGCTTTCGATTGCCTCAGGCAATTCACTTGTTTCTGTTGTGCGTTTTTATGCGTATTTGTCCCGTTCCTTCTCGTTGAAAATAATAAGGCGAAAAATAAATATTATTCTCATAGAATTTTTATGTTTATTGTCAATTTTAATATACTGTAAAAAAATGATTATTAAGAGGAACGAAAAAAAATTGTACGAAATTCAGAAGCGAAGACATCTTTTATATATATATATATATATATTATATATATATATATAAAGAACGACGCTTGTGTAGAAGAGCGTTCCGCACAAGATGAGGAGGGAGAACGAGCAAATGAAAAATGAGGTACCTCCCAGGAATCGAACCCGGGATCATCCAATTGCCGGTCGGATATGTTAACCACTACACCAAGGACCCCGTGTATTCAGTACTCGTAATTCTCCTACATACAAGCGGAATCAAAGAACGGCGTTTGTGTAGAAGAGCGTTCGGATCAATCCCAGAATAGGCACCTGAAATAATTTTTAGGTGCTTAATCTGGGATTGAGGCAAAACACAGGTGCTTAATCTGGGATTGAGGAGAAAAAATATAAACAGTTTTTAGAGATATAATTTCATTGTTTTTATCAATATTTGAAAAAATCAACTCTAACCTAACCTAACCTAACCTAATCTTTTGCTATATCTTCTGCTTTTTTGGTTAGTTTTGCTATTCTTACCAGTTTGATTTTAACCTGATTTTCACATTTATTTTAGTAATAATATTATTCGATTTCTATTTCATTTATGTGGCAAGATAGATTTGCTTCAGATGGATTCAGAAACATTCGGGTTCATATTGCAGGAATTTATAATATCTAAAATTTTTCTTTATTCATTAAACCACTTTAAACCTTTTATAACTTTGCCTTTATTACATTTGTAATAAACTTTGTATAAACAATAAATTTTGTAATCATCAGGGTTTTTTTTATTTAATTCCTTGCAAGGTGCCTATTCTGGGATTGAGGTTGAGCGCAGGTGCTTCATCTGGGATTGAGGTACATCAGGTGCCTATTGTGGGATTGACCCGAGCGTTCCGCAGAAGATGAGGAGGGAAAACCTCATTTTTCATTTGCTCGTTCTCCCTCCTCATCTTGTCGAACACACACACACACACACACACACACACACACACACACACACACACACACACACGTTTGGCTTTTCTACAAAACCGCGGGATTTTCACAAATTTTCGCATATTCAATTCTGTATCGCCACATTTACCCAATCTAAAAAACCTAATAAATTTTATCGAACCAAACCAAACCTTACCTAATCTAGTCTAACCTTAATTATATCCCCTTTTTTATGATAAAAGAGAGGATTTAGTGAAATAAACCATCGCAACAATGCTATTGTCTTGATAAGCACGTTCGTGGCCGAGGGCCTCTGCGTTTATCCCAAAGACTGTGGCAATTTCCTTGGGAATACAAGAAAACACACACACACACACACATATATATATATATATACATACACAGAACAATGGTCTTGGTGAGATCAACATATGTTTATTTACCAGGTGAGTAGTATGACCGCAAAATGAGAGAGTGGAAATAGCAATGCAATGTTGATCAATTAAGTGCCACTGCCAGTGCCACTCCACCTCTCCTTGTTGCAAGGTGCCAAACCTCCCTCCCCCTCTCCCTAAGGTGCCAAAAGTTGGGACAAAATAAAAAAAGAGGGGAAGTGTGGAATCACCTAAGCTGCCACAAGCTAGGGGGAATCCCGCCCAAACATAACCTAAGAGAGAGAGGGAGAGAGAACATCTTTTCGTCTGAACCTCCAGAAACATACTAAAGCTCCTGACCTTACAGTTAGATTAGAAGCTGTAAATCAGCCATTTGACTTAAGCAGCCAGTTGGCTGTGAATGGCTAATTTAGAAAAGCGTACACATATATATATATATTATATATATATAATATATATATTAAAATAATATATATATATATAACTCATGAGTTCCCAGATTGCGTTATTTATTTATATATATATTAATGGTAATGTTCTTGCAGGCATGTCGCATCACTTAATTAGCATTCTCGACCTCACAGCTAGCTTAGAAGTCTTAATCTGGCAGTTGGCTTAAGCCGCCACTCGGCTTAGAACGGGTAACCAGCCATTTGGTATGGTGCACACATATGTATATAAATATTATTTGAAGCACACATGCGTCGTTTATATATACCCATCAATCCAGTTATTCCTTAATATAATTTATATATATATATATATATATATATATATGTTAAACACAGACCGTGCATGGAACAAGGAACTCTTCTTGGAAAATTAAATCCACTATAGTCCGAATAAGTAATGGTAAATGACAAATACCATAGTTTTTCTTTTTCATGATGCTAGCCCGACGTGGGCAACGGGTCTCTCGCAAAGAGGTCCCATAAATATAGCTTCCCTCACCAGCTATCTGCAAAGCAGACAGGATCCAGCTTTGGGACATGGATCTATGGTTTAAAGCAAGCCTAGTCCCACTACATTCAGAACCTCTATATAAGTAAAAGACTCGTTGCATTCACGTCGGATTAAATAAATCAAAGAAAAAGGGGTAACTATTGTATTTTTAGCCAAAAAAACAAAACTTAAACCTCAACCGGGACATTGAGCGTCCACTTTTCAAGGCACGTAACACGTCCGTTTAATATACACAAACTCAGAATGGTCCCCTGAGAAACTTATATGTTAAACACAGACCGTGCATGGAACAAGGAACTCTTCTTGGAAAATTAAATCCACTATAGGCCGAATAAGTAATGGTAAATGACAAATACCATAGTTTTTCTTTTTCATGATGCTAGCCCGACGTGGGCAACGGGTCTCTCGCAAAGAGGTCCCATAAATATAGCTTCCATCACCAGCTATCTTTGATTTATTCAATCCGACGTGAATGCAACGAGTCTTTTACTTATATAGAGGTTCTGAATGTAGTGGGACTAGGCTTGCTTTAAACCCTAGATCCATGTCCCAAAGCTGGATCCTGTCTGCTTTGCAGATAGCTGGTGAGGGAAGCTATATTTATGGGACCTCTTTGCGAGAGACCCGTTGCCCACGTCGGGCTAGCATCATGAAAAAGAAAAACTATGGTATTTGTCATTTACCATTACTTATTCGGACTATAGTGGATTTAATTTTCCAAGAAGAGTACCTTGTTCCATGCACGGTCTGTGTTTAACATATAAGTTTCTCAGGGGACCATTCCGAGTGTGTGTGTATATATATATATATATATATATATATATATATGTACCCAGGAGAACACTTGTTCCAATCATTTCTTGGATAATAAGACACAACTACATCATTCTGTTTATTTAGACGAATTATTAGAATTAATTTAACATACATGAAATATATAGAAAATAAATATACAATAAAAAATAGTGCAGAAGAAATCTACACAGCAAAAATACACACATTAAACGAAGTATATATATATATATATATATACAGAGGGTAATCAAATTATTAGAGCCACTACATAAAAAATAGTTTTAATGAATGGCTAGGGAATGGCTAATTTAGAAAAGCGTATATATATATATATATATATATATATATATATAAATATATAGGTATATATATATATATATATATATATATATATATATATACAGGGTGGGCGGAAAGTAGCTCCCTATTTTGGATTGGTAAAAAAATACGTATATTATCCATTTATTTCAGAAGAAATAATATGAAAAGGTAGGCATACATGGTAGGTTTTCTATAAAATTCAATGTGGGCTCCAACTCTTTCCACCAGCTTCTGGAGCGCCCAGGAATGGCGTCCACTGACTTTAGCAGGAACTCCGGCGGGATGGAGGACATGACTTCCCGAATTCGGTCCTCCAGTTCTTCCAATGTCCTCGGTTTGGTGCGGTAGACTTCTTCCTTTACCCACCCCCAAAGAAAGAAGTCGCACGGTGTCAAGTCGGGGCTCCTGGCTGGCCATTGATGTGGACCACGACGACCCATCCAACGCCCAGGGAAGTGGGCATCCAGCCACTCACGGACAACAAGAGCGAAGTGCGGAGGGGCGCCATCTTGCATAAATATCAGATCGTCGATGTTCTCCCATGTGCTGACAACCGGCCAGACCTCGTTTCGCAACATAGCAAGGTACCGCTCAGCATTCATGGTGTTGCGCAGAAGGAACGGGCCCACAACCTGATCTGAGGTCATACCACACCACACCGTTACACTGAACCGATTCTGCCGTTTTTCAGCGGTAACCGTGCGACTTCTTTCTTTAGGGGTGGGTAAAGGAAGAAGTCTACCGCACGAAACCGAGGACATTGGAAGAACTGGAGGACCGAATTCGGGAAGTCATGTCCTCCATCCCGCCGGAGTTCCTGCTAAAGTCAGTGGACGCCATTCCTGGGCGGCTCCAGAAGCTGGTGGAAAGAGTTGGAGCCCACATTGAATTTTAGAGAAAACCTACCATGTATGCCTACCTTTTCATATTATTTCTTCTGAAATAAATGGATAATATACGTATTTTTTTACCAATCCAAAATAGGGAGCTACTTTCCGCCCACCCTGTATATATATATATATATATATATATAAATATATAGGTATATATATATATATATATAAATATATATATATATATATATATATAAATATATATATATATATATATATAGGTATATATATATATATATAAATATATAGGTATATATATATATATATATATAAAGGTATATATATATATATATATAATATAAATATATAGGTATATATATATATGAATAGAAACGACATAAGTGTTAA